>DWPQ01000270.1:0-18534 GCA_018251795.1 Perichares adela
GGCCCGTCCGCTCGTGTGTCGGCTACTAACATAAAAAATACATACGTAATAGGTGGGATGTTAGACGCAATGTTATACAACAAAATTAAATAATTAGTTGTGAAAGTGAAAAATACTTCCTAATTGTTATGAAAAAAAATGCAATTAATTAATTGGTATAATTAATGTAAATAGTTTCAGCGGGAGTTTGTTATAATGTTAATGAGGTAGTGTTACCGTAGCGAGAGATGCATCTCATGTTGATGTTTATGCAACGAGCGAGGTATGAACACGTAACGAGATCGGAAATGTGGAAAACTTTTTTTACGGAACTCGTCACTTACACACTTGCCACATTTCACTTGAGGCGTATTCATTTCTTACTGATCGCAATTAAATAAAGTTATAGACAATATAATTATTATTCGTAGCCGAAGGCAGAAGTAAAATGTGTAGGGCTCTAACTATCTGTCGTCAACCTCAAATAGAAAATCTTTCTGTTATCCTGCAACAGCGAACTTCGTTGCCACCGCTGGATATATTGTACTAGCTCGCCCGCGTGGACAACTGCGAGCAGGCGACATTTTTAACATTAATCTTTATATTTCAGTTCATTGACATAAAATCGTATTGCACTATCTTTTAGTAAATACTTGATTATTTGTAGCCGAAGGCAGAAGTAAAATGTGTAGGACAAATAGTCATTATTTGTCGTCCACCTCGAATAGAAAAACTTTCTCATATTATACAACAGCAAACTTCTTTACGACTGCTGGATATATATATATATATATGGTTCCAGGCAGATTTGACAGGTGTGGCCACGGTCGAGTCGGGCCCTACAGATCCAAGCGTGAGTCCTAACATCAGTCGGTATGAACAGGCCTCCATATTTGAAATAGTTTTATAATGTTACGTTAAAGATGTTCTAAAAAGTTACCTAGCCGCTGCAATTTTACACTATTTATAAATTACGCCATCTCGCGGCAATTATCGTAACGCAGCTGTGTCTTGTTATACAGGTATTCGTATCGTTGTTACTTAGAACATATTTTATAAACCATTTTACCACTCAATTTCAAGTTCATTTTACTTCTGGAGACACAACGTAGCGCGGCACAGGTCGCGGTTAAGCCTTCATAGTGTTTGTAGCAGTTATTCACCAGATATACAATTTGTACATTTATATTGGAAACTAGCGAACTCCTGTGTAGCTACGATCGGTTATTCGAACTCACTTATCGTTTGTATATGAATGATTTGTTTCTATTTCCTGTTTACTCGTAGGATTGAAGCATTTTTCCGTGGTAAAAAGTAGCTTATGTTTATTAGGGATAATGTCAGATTCTAATGGTAAAAGATTTTTTCAAATCGGTCCA
Organism: Perichares adela; assembly: GCA_018251795.1. NCBI lineage: Eukaryota > Metazoa > Arthropoda > Insecta > Lepidoptera > Hesperiidae > Perichares > Perichares adela. The sequence continues at coordinate 1,359 of DWPQ01000270.1, forward strand.
GATCTTTCTGAGCCTATTCAATACAAATAATCAATGAAATCTTTATATCATTAGTACAGATATAGATGTAACCAGCCGGTACCACCCACATCGGTAACCACCCTCGAAGCATTACGCGTGTAAATACTAGAAGTTAATGATTATCACGTGCTTTCTAGGTTAAGGAATTGGTTGAGGATATTATACTATTTGATTATGATATTTATGTACTCTAGAGCTTGATACTCGATAAATAGATTTGTGGTCTTAATCTTACAACTGGTATGTAATTCATTCGGCGACTTATTAACCTACATTGGTCCTGTTTGGCATTTTCGTGCGATGAAATCATGTTTAAGTCTAACCGCGTACAGCCAGGATTAAATAATAAATGAATCAGATGTTAAGGTTGACATCACATACGAAAATACAATATCTGGTATGTCCGGTCACACACGAAGAAATTCACATCCAGGGCTCTGTAGAGACGTCGAGCGGGAGAGGATTTTATTTGGCGAAGTTTTCCTCCAAAAAAAGGATCCGTAGAGTATTCATTTCTACTTTGAGTACTTGTATACAAGTAACAGCCGCACTCCTTAAGTCAGGATTGACTGAAGTTATGTGTCTATTTATCCTATGCATAAACAAGGTTTTCACTAAAAGTTGTGTGTTCGTAGAGCCCCAATAACTTATCGGGGTCAAGTTTAATTGAAGACCTTGGCTTCACCCACATTAGTAAACCTAAATAGTATGTCTCTGGGAAGATACCGGTTACTTTTTTAATTTCCGTTTAAAATTAGATTGTCGTTGTTAGTTATCTGAAAATACTAGTAGCCTTGAGCCATTCAAACATGCTGGCACGATTACCTAATTACTTTAGAAACGATGCTAAATATTGACTTACTTCGAAGGTCTTGATCAATGTGTGTGATTTTTAATTTACGTGATATTATTAAGTTTTGGCTTGTAAGAAGCCTTACGCTAATAATTTCTAAGAATCGTGGAGTCTCTGCACTTTTACACTTGCATGAAGTATAGAATGCGCCACACATACTTTTGCGGTTTTCGAAGAAAGATTTGATTCGTAGGAGGATTTTCCCGTTCTTGCTATGGCGTTTTAAATAAATGTATATATTTTTATTTATAAAACTTTCATATATACAAATAAAAATAAGAAGGAAGTTTTATTTTTTATTAAGGAATTTTATTTGTTGTCCGACAGTGCATCTGGTAAGTCTTTGGTGTCACCGAAGTCCACTAGTAGCGATGATTCCATTGTAGCATTAAGTGCTAATACAGTAATAGATTTCAGACCTCTTGAAGTTTGCGTAAAGTCGGATGTCTAATCGAAATTTCACCAAAAACGTTTCGTATGAATGATTAAATTAGAAATACAATAAAATTAAAATGATATCGGTTACTGATTAATTGTTTGTGTATTTATAATAACACTATAGATGTTGACTGCCTCTGTGCAAATAGATTGTGAGCTTCTCATTGTGTGTTACGTCAACGGTTGATGATTCATATGCATACCGTAATGTTTTCAATACTCAAATCAATATTTTTGTACAAAACCACCTTTGAAGTTTATGTTAATTTTCGTTGCAAGTATTAATACAAAATAATGTTTAAACGGAATTAAAATAAGATAATATTATTAGATCATCTAAGATCAGAAAATACACGCTTTTAGATCTTAGATTATGTATTTGGGATGCATGCTTGTTGCCACTTTTTTTAAATATAAAGACAAATATTATACCGATTAGAAATATGTTTTAGTTAATGCATTTAATTTTAATGAAAGTTTTAACAAGATTGAAGTGCCTAACCTGAATTCTCTTACACAGAAAATATGTTTCTGGAATGAATTTAGAAAACAAACTTTATGTTGTATTTATTGTTCCAATAATATTTTATAGATTCTACAAAATTGTAGGCGCAGTAATTATAATGGTGAATATCTAACAGCAGAGTTGGTAATGACTGGCAAGCAGAATGATCGGTCCCGGGCTTCATTTTCTCTCGAGATTGTGATTTGTGACAAAAATAATTAATTTGGATCGTGTATGTTTTTTGATATGTTATTAGTGTATGTCCACAACATCTGTTAAACGGATAATATACAGTATGGGGGTGTAAGTGTGTCAACGTGTATTTTGAAGGTATTTTGTGAATACTAAAGATTTCCTTGTATTATAATATTATTAATGAAAACCGTTTTTATTATCTAAACGAGCCTTCGAATATTTACGCCGAAACAATCGTAAAATGACAACACCAAACTAGCTTTATTGGAATGCGACACGTAGTGACCTAGCGAGTTTCCGAACTTGCCATCTTTTCGCTATGCCGCCTCGTTGAGGCCTCGACTAGGAGTGGCGAGGCGAGGCGAGGACACACTACTATCGAGGACTAAAGACAGATAATATATTTCAAAATAAATTGTCACTATGAAGATAATGTCTCATGAAGAGGCTTCTGTAGCACTCCGTTGGCATATCGCCTATAATAGTAATCAGCAGAATCCCTTGTTAATGCATCTGCATTAACATTTCGAAATGACCAAGCAACGTGTTTTGGTTGTAATTATGAAATCCTCTCAAGCGACAGCCCTAGTACGGCAATGACTTCTTGTTAATGAACGGGATGTCCTAGCGTATCCTTTAAACTAGTTGAAGCCCGTCTGTCATTGTGATGCAGAATGACAGACGGGTAAGGAATTTGTACTGTTTAATAAAAACACAGTCATTAAGTCTGTAAGATCGGTGAACAATAATATGGTGTAGACAATGACCATTGTAAATCTCTGTATTTCGAGACTAAGCATCAAGCTATATTTACCAAGCATCCCAAACTATATCTACTAGCATTCGGAAAAACCCGACTTGACTTTTTGTGCTGTTATGTCAAATATAATTTTTAAAACTACAAATTCATGTTTTAACAGACCCGTTTGAGTTGTAATAAGTGCCTGTCTAAATATTGGAAAGTATTACATTAATATTGCTTAATTTGTGTTAACGTGTTGTGTTCTATTTGACTTGTGTAATCGGTTACACTTACGAATTAAAAATGTTCAACGTCAGGCAGCCTATACCGCCGAGAGGTCCCATGACGGAGCACTTGTCCACATTATTGGTGACTTAGATTTTCTATACTCGATTGTCAAGCGGAAGTTACAAAAATGAGTTTTTATCTGGTTTCGTAATGACCAGTACCACTGACGCAGCAAATACAAACTTTACTTTGTATTTTGGCATTTTCTTTGTCTTTCTCATTAATGTATGAACACAGCTATGTTTTCATGCCACATACCAAAATCATGAATGGACATAGCAAAGCGACCTTTGTCATAAAGCGGCTTTACCGCTCGCTGCGTTATCTCGGACGTGTTTACTCGCAGCAATTACAGCGCTGCACAAACTCAGGCGATATCGCAATCTATTGTCTTTTGTCTCCGGAACGATACCTCCGAACCCTACAGGGTTACCATGTCACAGATCCGGTGAAATATTTTATATGTATACTGGCGGAGCCCGCCAACTTAGTTTCGCCATATAAAAGTTGGTGAAAAAAAATAGGGGTTGGTGACAGAAGGGTAAAAATTGAGGGTTGTATGTATTTTTTGGTAACTCTACTCCTGCTGATATTTAGTTAGGTAGTATCGCCAACAGAGAATACCAGCCGTTATTTTCACGGTCCTATTTTCCTGCAGGAGTCTCCGGAGGTGGGCATGACCCTCCCGTTGGCACCGGCGCCGCGCGCGCCCGACCCCGCCTCGTTGGCAGCCTACTGGGCCGAATACGAAGACCTCTACCGTCAGATCACCACCACACACCAGAATGACGACGACGACAACCATTACGAAGGTATGGGATATTGTAAACATCAATTTTCGTACTGGATTCACTTTTTTTTGTGGTGGACATTTTACTGTTGGCCATAGTGGCCTTTACGGCTTCACGCAGAAAGAGACACGTGTTAACGCGAGGAACTTCCCCTGTAACACGTGGTAAATGCTTTTCCTTGATCTGTTTCGAAGCTTGAAACTAAAACTCTATAACCACCCATTTTGAAAGCGCAAGATTTTTATTTATTTAAGGTTGAAATTTCCTATTATGTCAGTTTAGATTTCGACAGGCGACTAGTTATTATAAAACAGAAAAACATTCATGTGAACTAGTTAATTTTGTTTGAAATTTTGACCTTTCATCGTATCCGATATCAAACAGTTAATTAGTTAAAAGTGGTGCATAAATTAGCGTGTGATGTGTTGTGTACACACAATCGCGCAAGGTTGATAGAGCAACACGTCGGTGAGTTCATCGGCGGTAATTATGTAACTAATTAATTATAGATTTGATAATAGACCATGTAACGATATGTCGGCTGTTGTAATTTACCGCGTTAAAGATCAATCGGCTTCAAATAGATTTGAGTTAATGCAAGAAGTCAACGACTTCCTTTATGCCGTATTTTAAATGTGTAGGATTTTATTTATTATTTAGATTAGATAATATATAATATAATATATATACTTATTGATTTTCATTGTAGTAATCAAAACTTTGACCAGAGGGTTGACGAAGGTAATTTTGTAGTGACAAATATACATGTTAAAACTAAGTTAAATATGAACATTTATTATTATTTACACCTAAAGATACGCACTTTATGATTATTATTTTTTGTTATGTAATTTTTTTACGATATTTCTAAAATACTTTGTCTAAACAACAGTAACTTGTGAGCAAATGGAAAGAAGTAAAAATTAAATTCTGTTGGTAGTTCTTGTTCGACTGTTGCAAATTTGAGCAGTTTATAACGACAAATCGAAATCGATAATCGTATCATCAATTATCGTCTGAAGTTCGTGTCACGTTCTATCCCAATGTATTTATATAACCCGGTGGTCAATGGACCACTTATGTTGAGTCGTAATAAATCTAAAAGGCCGAGTAATGTAACACTATTTAAATCGGCAATGGTCCGTGGGTGTGCCAATTGGTATTTAAATTTAAGGTCATAATGAGTCTATCAAATACTTGATTTATTATAATGGTCACAAACAACATTTTGTGAGAACTTAACATAGTTGCCAAGTACGGTGACATACCTCAAACAGATCTTAGCTATAACTCTGATATTACTACTTTGTTACCATTTATTTAAAAATATAAAATAGCTTAATTATATTAAAAATATAATATAAAAATATAATCTGCTGTCCGTAGAGATAATTAGAAAACGCATAAAGTATAATTTATATGTGTGAATACGTTTCCAACCGATGTTCACACAGGAGATGAGTATGAAGTTACGCAGCGTCTTACGGAGAAAGCTAGCTTTGATGTTTGGGTGTCGATTAAATTAATTAAAGTTTAAGTTTAAATGTAGAGTTTAAGTCTCGCTGATCGCTGATCCCGACCTTGATCGTTATGAACGGCGTGACATTATTATTTCACTCCCGAATATACGACTCTTAATGTAAGGGGTCAATCAATGGTTTAGATTAACTAAAATAAAAACTGTATAATCGTGTCATTTTAATTGACATTTAATTAAGATAACATCTTATTGCACGGACGACTAAAACCTGAAAATCACGAAACAACAACAACAACGACAAGTGAGTGTCGATGTCTGCTATATGGGAAGCTATTGCCAGTGACTAGTTCCGCTGTATAATGTTACACTCAGTTAAGTAACATTGAATTGAACGTCCAACACGTTTGCTCTGCGATCTGTGGTTCTTAGACGTTTTTTGTTATACCGGGGCAGTGGCCCCGTTATTAATTACATGGATGGCATTACGGAGTCCTCGCAGATGTACTGTTACATACAATGTGTTGTGTAATAAAATGAATGCCATCAACATCCTGAGTTTAGAAAACGAATATCTAAGACGATTTGTAAATACCGATTTTTTTTTCCAAACTGCTAACCTTTACCAACCTTCATGGGATCATACAGACTGTCTTTAAATATTGTTATATTTAGTGAACACCATGTCAACTATACTATGTAAGATATTAAGCAACAGAAAGAAATTAACGTATTTGAAAAAAAACATTTTATTAGCAAAAATTCTTGCTACATGTACTGTGAGTCATTTTTTCACCCTTATTGGCAACATTAAATAATATTATGTATTACAAGATATGATGTTATGTAAATGATAACAATATTTCTAATTTATTTATCACCGCAATAATTATGGTGCTGCAATCTAAATTCGAGGTTTATCTATACTGTTAGAATTCATGCCATTCGACGAGAGATACATTTTTTTTCGAATCAGATGAAGTATCACAGATCGGATTATTCATATTGTTAGACGAACGTGATCACCTGAGGCAGGGTTCGTCGGTTTACTAACAGAATGAATGTGACGTAACGCACGCTTCCCTATGCGGTGCGATGGTCTCGAGGAACTGTTGCTATTGAAGTTTAACGGCTGCTCCCCGGCCGGCGTCGCGGCGTCGTCCCACTGACATTTAGATAACGGTTACATAACGTGAGGGCGGAAGGGTTCAACATAGGTTACGGTGTTGCATTCGATACGCCTTTGTATGCGGACCAAATGTATTACAACAGACATAGCCCCTCTTTGGGTAATACCGTGAAATGTTGAAATAAATACTAAGCCAAAAAAATTTGCTTTAGTTAACTGGTCTTTGTGTACATATGCGTAAAATCACAGCTCTAAGGACGAATTTTACAAATTAAATAATTAGTACGCTGTAGGCTAATGTTTTATTGACACATTGCTTTAGCTATACGCTGCACCCCCTCAGTGATCATCGCATGAAATTGACGTTGCAGATAAATGATTTAGTTTGATTGGCATTAATTGTACGTTTACACCACTAGAGGGAGCATATAAAGCGCATTTACACTACTCAAGTGTATTAATTAGTGGATAGTGGACTACAGCTAAAGAAAGGCGTGATTTACGATCTGTAATTGAGTTTACTGTACAAAGTGGTCCGGGTGGTTTGTAAGTACATTCTAATGTGTGCCGTGGTCTAAGTACGCGTTGCTTGATGGTTTACATCGATAATCAAGGAAAGATTATGAGCAGGTATTTCTTTACAGATGTATTTAATATTTGAACGACGCGACGTACTCGTAGCTAGGACGTATTCGATAGCCACTTCATAGTCACGTATCAATGTACAATGTCTTGTATTTTTACAATAAAAAAACTTTAATATATTTCATCTTTGAAGTACGAAAAATTACCGAGATACAAATGCTCACACTGAAGTAATTATTCCAGTTGCGTGTCCGAATGTGTGTTTATTTGTATGCGTATGTATTCAGTATCGGGGTATGAAATTCAGATCTATAACATTTGGTGATCTATTCCTCTGCGTGATCTACGCAACCCATATTAGTCCCAATTCTGGGTTTGGGCTTCCTATAACTTAAAGCATTCTGGCATACATAATCAACTATTTTTGTGGACTGTGCCAAAAGTGTCATTCATAGGGCAATCAGATGTATGAAAAAATTGTTTTCCTTACGATATTTTCCTTCATAGAGGAAGGTGAAAATTTAGGAGTGCATACAGGATTTGAACATAGGCCCGTGTAGAAAACTCACGTTCTGACCACTAGGCTATACATATGTTTGTGCTGATGTTATAATATTATTTTCACTGCATGGCTGGTGTGTGGTGTGCAATATAATGGTGATGGTAGTGCTGGCGGTAGTTCGGCGAAATGTCCGGTTTTCTCAACGAAACCTGTCACGCGGAATGCGGCCCAAGGCTGACGCATGAAAGTGCCGATACAATCGGCTCGTAGTTATAGCGATGGCTTTCTTGCGCTAATCGACTCCATCTCGCTGTCGTCTGCAAGGACGATCGTGCTACTATTGCACTTGCTGTCTTATAAAGGAAAGGCGTCTTTACTAACTCTATTTATAACGGGACCCTCTCCAAAGTAATTGTAACCCTTATTTTACTAATAAAGCGGCTCGGTGGAGATATTTGTTTAAGATACCTCATACTGAATATCAGTACATTCCCGTTAATGTTAATGAATATTTAATTACAAGAGGCTGCTAACTTTTACCTTTTACAGCACTGCTAAATTCAATACCTACCTACTCCATATATACCTCAATCATATATCATATGGACATAAATCAAATTACCGTACACATAGCATCTGTTATCCTAGCCAATTTATGCCATAGAGTTTAAGGGGACCAGTATTCCAGCACACATAGCGGCATTCCAAGCCAACGAAAATATAATTATTAATTATTCCACGTAATCCGAACTATGGAAGATATTCAGGCCTGTTGAACTCACTGCATCTTTACAACTTTCATCTAAAAAAATGTTTAGTACGTACCATATACACTTATTACAACTTCAAGTGTGTATGTATTTAAATTTGACTAGTACATTCTAAAGCAGAAGTGGTTATTCTACCATTTATAGTGCAGCATGTAGGGCACGAGTGTTTATCGCAACGGAGTCAGCATCCGGGACTCGAACCGGAAACCATCGCCGAGTAGATAAACCTGAACGATGCGTATTGCCTAATTGAGTAGCTTGAAACGATCTCAAGCTCGATGTTTGGGCTCACGTTGTCGCGGCGGTCACTATTACATGTGCCTGAATGTTTCAATGTTAATGCTTACCGCCTGAGGTTTTTTCTTCTGGCGTATTACTAGTAAAATTTTAATGTACAAGCTTTATGTACAAAAGTAACACAAATAAATGTTAACAGACGTTAATAATACTGTAATATACAAATACATATTTTTTGTTGCATAAAAAGAAACATGACAGACGAATTGAGAACCTCCTTTTTTGAAGTCGGTTAATTAAAAATTAAAGATACAAGTCAAAGTAGAATTTTATACAATAAAATAATTTAAAATGTCAATGATTATATTTTAAACAATTATTAGATTAGCTTATTAATCGTAGTAGCAGTCGGTGGTTGTACTGTTGGTACCGGTGGCAGTGAGGTGTGCGGCGTGCGTGGGGCTCCGGCCCGGTGCCCCGTTACACCGGAATGAGATTCGTAACGGGACCGCCCCGCGCCCGGGCGCCCTGTCGCGCTCCTTTCATACGATCATCTGATCATCTCTGACGACTGGCCTTCGATTGGATTAGCTATCTTGTTTTGTTACAAAGTTCCCCGGTACGTGTCACTGTACATTGGTATCACATGACACAAGCGATGCGCGACTATCATGTTCATCTTGGAGGCTGTTGACCACCCTATCACCATCAATCCACTTTGAAACAGTATCGTAACTGTACAAACCAAGTTGGGTTCTCCTTTCTATGCATTCTTAAGTAAGATAAACCTGAAATAAGTAAAATGTATTTGGATTAAAAAATAAGTGCCGTGTGCAGTTAATTGAATATTGAACTAATAACGTAAAAGTACATAATATGGTCAAAATAAAGCCTTCGGCTTTGCAATGACTTGTAAAGGGTGGTGTCTGAAAAGAAAAAAATAGGAGAAGTCAGTTACTTCTGCGGAACGAATGTTCCTCTGACCAAACAAGATGGAGATTCTGTTGTGTACATGATATGTAATACTTTTACCTTTAAGTTGAATTCCGAAGAAAGTTTATATTGAAATTCATAACGGGAAGGCAGGCCTCGGTGTCGCTGTGGGGCGCTTCGGTCGTGTCTCGGAAACCACAAGGTCGCGACCTAGAATCGCGTTGAAGGACGGCAGTTGGTCAATATTAGAAGGCCGAATTCTTCTGTGATGGCCCAATGGGGTGTCTCTGACAAAAGCAATTACCGGTGATGTGGACAGAGAGTGGCGCCTACAATGTTTTCATACCTAATTAATGAATACTAAATGTGTAAATAATATTTCAATTACCATTTTAAATATTATTTTCTTGGAAGACGTACACTCGTGTTTACGTTGAGCCGCTGTTAAATAATTTTGCTGTAACAAAGATCCTCATACATTAATGCTTCCTAGTTTTAGGTCGTAAGCGAATGTGTCTAACCCATTAGCGACACAATATGGTAGAACTCATGTCTCTCGTAACTGGGGAGGGTTGGAGAGATCCAGTTCGGATCGCGCGTTCGGTGCGGTACTTTAACAGTTTACAATTACATAATATATATGTAAATGAAATTGGACTATCAGTTTGGAATATTTAAGTAACTGTTTTTTTACTTAATGCATAATGTATGTAGAGGTATACACGGAACTTAATTATACCAAAATAACATTTTTTATAATTTTTGTCTGTCTGTTTGTTCCGGCTAATCTCTGGAACATTTAGACCAATTTTAACGAGACATTCGCGGATTCGGGATTTAAGCGGGAAAACTGTGCCTTTGTGTAACAACTGCTGTCTGCGGCCATCTCGGCACGGATGCAGGTTGCAAAGTTTTTGTCGATAGCGGTGAACGCCCGACCGGCGATTCCTGACGGTTCCAATTTGCTTGACTCAGACGATCAGGTACCATTAGCCAAAAGCCATTGAACCGGCGAGCTCAGTAGGTACGAACATTCGGGGTAACGTTTAACATTGACTAGCTCATTTTGTATTGATACCAGTCTCAATAATATTACCTGTACAAGTCGGTCTATCTTATATGCTGGCTGAGACTGAAGAGTTCTATTTGCTTTACCCAAGTTACATACCTTATTTACATTACCTTTTCAGTTCAATGTGTTTGAGTCTGCGTAATGTTTAAATCAAAAACATTTTTATTTCATAAACACTTGCAGGTTGATTATTTACTTTTGTCATTTCGTTTCATCTTTTCCATAATTTTTATTTCATTGTTGTGATAATAATAAATTTAATAAAATATAACAATGCTTCAAAACTTTCCAACGTTTTTGTCGTTGCAGTAAATGATTAATTTATTCTTAAAGATAAAATTATATCAAATTCCATTAATATTGGACATTTGGTGTGTTTTCTAAAACCTTTTACTATTTAGATGCCGGGTCGCATAATATTCCATTCCGTTGTTTGACCGAATTGCAAATGTGGTGCGCATTGCATTATCGTCGGCCAGTCGGCGCGGCGTCGAGTGTTCTGTACTAATGTAGTAACTGTTCTACTTCTTGTTAATACCCATAGCCGACAAACGAACAGATGGATCACCTCATGGTAAGCGTTTACTGCGGCCCATAGACATATGTGACACTAAGTCACCCCCGACGCGTTATCGGCCAATAAGGACGTGTAAGATCCGCTCATAACTAGCTCTGAAACACGACTTAATATTTCACGATCGGTTCTGGAACGAAGCCAGATAGGTGAATAAAAGTTTAACACCATAGATACTCTCGGTATTAAACTGAATGGAGCCCAGTGACCTCCGACTCGTTCGTTGTTCGGCAGGTGACCACGTGTAGGCGAGGTTGAATGAACTTCGCTCTTGGGTATTCCCTGACCACTCTGATATGTTTTTTGTCTCCGTACATTATCCCTTAATCATTAATGTATGTCTACCTAGATGCATTTTTTTAAAATCATTTAATAAATACTTTCTATATATTTTTTTATCTATAAGCTAATGATAGATCTAAGTGGAGTAAACTGGGGGAGGTCTTTACTCTAGAGAGGTCCTTAATAAACTAAATTGTATATTTATAAAATGCTAATATTTGTAAAAAAATAATTTAAAAAAATAAAAGGCTTTATTATAATTATTATAGTTTTTTTTAGATAGATACCATAATGGTATGTACCGCTATGCCACTGTGGAAAGTTCTGCATTCGCGCTTTCGTAGTATATATGAATAAAACCAATACATAACTATAAAATTCTTGTCTCGTATAACAAAATACGGGATAAGCGAACGGCCGAGTAGGCTGGATGCTGTACAATATTTTGATAAGGTGTGTCCAAATGTATTCTGCACAAAACCTTCACCATAATCAGAAGCGCAAATGACAGGTGATGCAAGGTGCTATTATATTTGCTAAAACTGTACCCGTGTTTGTACGCACACTGAGGTACATCTTTCCTTGACTTCTTGACATGTTGAAAGTTAATCTAAGCAAATAAAAGTTTCATTGAGAAGCAAATGTCGAGCTCGCGAAATAACTAGCTCTGCAGTAAAGGTAGATGTAATGTAGGTATATCTGTGTTGTTCGCAATGTTAAATGTAAAAGTGACTAACAATAGATTTAAACAGTACCTATAATAGTAACTTAACAATACACTTAACCTTCACCTTTAATTTTTAAGACGAAGAAAAACTTGTTTGAATTGTTTAATCTATTTTATAAAGTTGTTAGAATTAATAGAATGTTTAAAAACATATTAAGTTGAGAAATGGATTGGTAATTTTGTTAAGAACGCTGCAAAAAACATCTAGATAAACAATGCTTGTTCTCGGCGATAGAAACATTGAGCATTGTGAGTATTTGAGGCAGCTAAAAATATAGTAGTAGTAAGTACACAGGTATAGACACTACCTGTAAGGCGACTGAATAGTATTAACTACCTATGATGATAATTGTCCGACTGCCTAACGTGTCCTTTTTAATATTTGACTTCAAAGGACAGGATTGAGCTTTATTTTGTAGGTCTACCGTTCTCGGTGTAGGGTTTTTATTGTTTTCGCTGCAATGTCCGAGGGGCATTACTAAGCTGGTCTCTCATTTCCTTCGTCTCAAGTAAATTGTCTAATATCGGAGACGTCAGATCTAGTCGACGAAAACAGCAACAGTGAAACTGAGCACAAGTAGTAAAACCGATATTTTACATAATAATCAGGTACTGCCGCCATGCCGTCACGGTTGCATTTCACTTGTAGTAGCATTATGTCAGTGCGTGAAGTGACAACAATGGCGTTCAGCTGTTCCGGTTCCTCTATCGACATAATGATGTGAATAACACTTTGATATGTCTCACACCGACCGAACACGCAGCCAACTTAGGGACATTGGAAAATCCTTCGAAAACTTGTTTAAGGAACTTGACAGTATCGACCAGTTAACCCTGACTTGATGGCGAAAAGTGCTACACATATTACAAAACAAAGAAAAATACCACATTTTAAATTATAATGGGAATGTTAAGGTACAATTATTACGATATTTTAATCGTTGTAATAGCAGTGTCAAATTACAGAACTTCCTCTACCATTGCTTTCTAGCTGTATTTTTCGCAACTCTTCTTTTCCTCCCGTACTTACTTTTTTATTACATATGAAAATAACGTTACGAAATGTACGATTACAATATAGCGCAGTGGTAGTACGTGCGTATATTTTTATTATCAGGGTTTAATTTCCAGAAAGATGCCCGACTTCTATGTGGAGACGTTCATTCAGTCCGTCAACCCCATTGTAAAAGTCTCTGTGATCTCTTAAGAGTTGTAATATGCATAACAATCGACAAAGTGACATCGTTGGGTACTTAATTGACTGGAGACAGTCGAGAGGAAGCCGCCATGCGCCATGCGCCATGCGCCGATCACTCGCCACGTCCGGTATATTGTAACGTTTCATATCGCATGTATAAGTACATGAGGCTATCATCAACGCCGCCGTCTCGCAGTTCGCCAATCGATCAAGTGTCGTGTTGCGTAACTTGTGACGTGTTCACGTTGCCTCCGGGCTGCTGGCGGCGGCTGGCGGCTGCTACTGACTAATGAAAGTGTCATAACCGGAGTAATTATGGACACGTGTGACGTGACCACTGACACTTTAGTTTTTGGCAAAAATAGAAACTCAACACGTTCATATTACGAGTATATATTTTATTACGTTTAATGAATGTTTACATAGTTCAATTGCTCGTCGCTTGAGGGGACTTTCCGTGAAGGACCGTTCCCTGTTATTGAGATCGATGTAGACCATATAATGTATGCAATTCTAGTAATATTATGGAGTAATGTGTAGGTTCGATCGGGGCCCGGCGTGTCTACTGTCTATTGATGTCGGTGGACCAGCGAGCGATGGATCAATGGGCGTGTTGCGCAACCCGCTCACTCTCATTCGCCACATGAAACATAATTGAATCTGACGGCCATCGGCCATGCACACGCACACAACTCGCTAACTAGCCTACGATGGGAATCATTCCGTGTCTCCATAGAGATCGGTTTTATTACATTTTAAGTATAAAAATGGTTACAAGACGATGACCATTATTCGCTTGGTGACAGAATCTGTCCGGTTCCTGTCACTTCCTGTGATAACAAGCGCTAAGTCCGTCGCAAAACATTGTTTTCACTTCATAATGGAAGGTCTCCGGCACTAACTCCCTTTTAGTAAAGGAACAAAGACTTTCGCACAAACTATGGATTGTCTCAGAAACAGCAATGCATCTGTGACCCGCCTCAAATAATACTTCTATCTGTAACAAATACTATTCTTCTAAATTATGTGTATTTGTAACTCTGTTTTACGAGAAAATGTCCTTCTATTTAAATAAATTATAAGAAAATACACGTTAGAAAAATGCGTAAGTAACGTCGAATTAGACTATAGCTTAAAAACAAATTATGAAAATAACTTGTAATCAGACGTTAGCAGTTGGCGGTTATTAAAACACGTAATACGACCATCACGTAGAGTATTAAATAGAAAGTATAATAAAAATTGTAAAATCACAGCACAGTGAAAGGAAAATTAGAGGCTGTGTCTCACATGATTTGGTGGTCGTAATAAATACACCTCTTTACTGCTGCTACGCTTTAGATGAAGTAAAAGTTATGGCCGTTATAGCACGAATGATGGGATCACGGCGTTCGAATGTAATACGATTCACATGAGTTATGAACGTTTAACCGATCGGTTCGAGTCGACTCATGTCGCTTGTGGCTTCGCTATGTCGCTCCAAGCAAAACAGAAAAGTCTTTAATTTGCTTTGTCTCGAATTTGACTGAAGTACTCTGCCGGAAGGCAGATAGAAGGCACAAGGCTTATATTATAGCAGACATAGATTCTCAAATTGTTGACCCATCCTATCCTACTTAATATTATAAATGCGAAAGTTTGTGAGGATGTATGTATGTTTATTACTCTTTCACGAAAAAACTACTTGACGGATTTTGATGAAACTTGGCAGTGTCATAGCTTATGATCCCGAATAACTCATAGGCTACTTTTTATCCTGCGATTCCTAGGGGAGCGGGACCTACGTGGCTGATACCTACGGGTCCCGAAGCGTAGCGAGGGCGGTTCACTAGTCAGTTATAAACGGATCTCCAGCTTTTTTCTTTACAGGCAACACGTCGGTGATACCCTTGATGATATCGTTGATGACTACTGACCGTCGGGTTGCCTGTTAGATTATTTATACCATTTGACAAAAACGTTGGCGATATTTGATTTTGAACGTCTTTATAATTTTAACAAATAATAGGTAGGCATTTGTAATAACGGATGGTGTCAGTGTTATTGAAATTAATAAGTGCTTTTAAACCGAATGTATTGTTTACAACAAACATTGAGATGCGGTCTCAGTATTGTGGTTACTGAGGTCACTTTCATTCAGCTGATAGATGCGTCCAATATTAAACATGCTGTCATTGTTGACAGACTGTCATGCGAATGCATAAGTAGGTTGAATAATTACGTCATTTATAAATAACTAGCTGACCCCGCAGACGTCGTTTTATCTCATAATATTGTGGTATTAAAAATGGGGGTAGGTGGTAGACCGGTGAAAGTTAAGAGTTTTGTGTATTTTTTAATGCCACATCATAAAAAAAATAAAAAAGTAGTCAATAAAATAAAAGTGAATTGTTCGGAGTAGCCCACCCTTATCACTTACAGATCCAAAGAGTTGTTTACAATCTATCAAATACATATACATAATTATAACATTTCATAAAAATCGGTCCAGCCGTTTCGGAGGAGTATGGCAACTAACACTGTGACACGGAAATTTTATATATATAGATTTATTTATTAAAAAGTTTTGTCACCGTAGAAACTAATTCACAAAGGGATAACTTAACGCCTCTGCCAGTCAACCCTGAGTAATGGTGAAAATACACATTATTTTCTTGGTGCAAACATATGACTCAATATCACTTATTTAGTCTATTCTATTTTAAACTAGTTTAAATTACATCCTTGACAACAACTAATGCCGCATAATACATGTTCAAATAGTTTAATTTTAGCAAATAGTATAAAACGAGCACAAATCTCAATGTTTATCTGTAAAGTAAATGTTATCTTGTTTGTTTGTGGGTTTATGTTATACTCTATTTTTATGAAAGTATTTTCAAATACGACTCTCATATTATTATGTTTATCTCGCGGTTGTACTTGTTTTTAGTTCTTGTATGGTCTATTTTTAAAGTTATCAGGTGCTGTGATTTTATCTCGGTACATATCTTGTTCGAAGGATTCTATTATTAAATGTTTTATTTTTGTTTCATCGTCTTTATCACAAACCATAATGAACTAGTGCATACTGTTTTCGTGTTATATTGAAAGCCTTTGATGCTGCACAACTCTGGCCCACTGAAAATAGATAGACTTGATTCAAGAACCTTATGGGGAACATATCAGAAGTTTACCTCATAATTAATTTATTTATGTCACCTCTAAAAAGATAAAACAAGGGACCAACATTTTGTTCAATGGCATTATCGACCATTAAACCCTGTGTGGATATGGAAAAGGTGGATTGAAGGTTTATTTGTGATAATATACCTACTACGTGTGTAAAGTAAATAACGAAATAAACAACTAAATAAATACTTCACCACAATAATACAATTATATTCGTTAAAAACTACAACATTAAAATATTTGTACATTTTTAGTGCAAATGTTTGTCAGTGACACTGAGGACTATAAAGGTTAAATGGAAAACCCCTCAATTATACATTTTACGGTTTTGTGTAAACACTGTTGTGGATTACTTAATGTCTAATAATATGTAGGTATGTCTTTACATATGGCCACATTGGGAAAAGATAGCGGACGAACGGAATAATAAACAGGCAAACATGTTTGACTGTTACTTAGATATGGGTATAAGAACCACAATCAGTTCTTGAGTCAACATTAACCTACCCTAGTGGTCGGTAGACTTATTAGCCAATATGAACATGAACAATAATGAACATTACAATAATTACAAATAAAATTTGAAACCAAATCTGCTTGTTTAATAAACTTTTATTACACTAATTAAGTAGTACACGCCTGCACGTATGGACAAAATACCCAAATGGTTTTTTAAATTCGAACTA
>DWPQ01000271.1:0-18521 GCA_018251795.1 Perichares adela
ATAGACATATGCCATCGCGGACTTTATTGTAGTATTTTTGTAGGTCTACAATTCTCCAGTACATTACTTTAGTGTATATCTGCTGGTTTACGCGGCGTACTCCAGGAAAGCTCCCAGCAGGCACGATGTTTTTAACAAATATAATTTCAGTCAACTGACATAAAAGGGTAATACACTATTCCCTATAACCTCCTCAAAGTATTGCACTATCTTTTAGTAAAAACCGTACAAGAATGCGTTTAGTTGATTTTGTGAAAAAGGGGCACATACATGAGAGACCGCTTTTGGGGGACTTTGTTTTAAAAATAAGTATAGATAGATTATGTCAATTTGAAAAACGATAATTAACAATTTAATATGCTATATAAATTCATAAACGAATAAATAATCAGTGCTTTTATAAAAATTGCAGCAGAACTTAAAGTTACGTCAAATATACAGATCTATTTACTAAAAAACAAATAACTTTTATCACCAAAACAGAAAATAGGAAGGACAGTAGGAATAAAACAGCAGAAACCTTCATTACAGAACTGCGTGGTGGAGTCGAACCATACGAGTTCCTTCGAAACGCCTTTAGAAGGCTTACAGCTACAAATATATATGGACGCGATCTTTGGAAACTAAAACAAGTTTAATTAATCATAACATATCAAAGCAATGACGATGTGACGACATCAGTTTATGTTATAAACGAGAAATACTACAAGACGATATAAACTGACACAATATGGCTGCAGCTTCAAATATACATTTGGCTTGGCTAAACTGGAACCTTGCGTATGTTATTTTTTATAAAATACATGAGCATACCATAAATAAGCTTCGATGTATCCGTATAAAATATACAGATTATCATCGAAATTGATACAAAAGGCTGTATATAAATGTTATAACTATTTACAGAACATTTTAAACCCCTTGCAACGAAGGGAGACATTGTAAACTTTAATTGCTTTATAAAGCGACAATTGCATCAAGATTCTCTTATATTACACAGCGGTTGAAGTTTGAAGAATAGGTCATACATGTAGCGAGCTTTATCGGAATTTCATTTCAAAATGATATTATTATTAAAAGCAATCATAAAAAAATATTTACGTAAATTTCTCAAAACTGTAAACATATTTTAAGACAGCAATTGACTTAGCAACTAAATAAAAAAAATGCATATATATTAATAAACTTACTAAGCATACATGTATACACGACTGATACTACAACATCCATACATCGATATTACATTTAAAGATTATTACCGTAGTACACTGATACACAGATATTACACATAAATAATGGATGAAACAACGATACTGTCCATTAACTGAACGTTATTTAGACAAAGAACGTGGCTGGGAATGGTGCACAATGGAAACTTTAAAGATATACGGAAAAAATGATTACATGTGATATAACTACAAACAAAAATACAGCGAAAAAATGTTACTACATCCGAATGAATAATTAAATATGAGAAGTAGATGAAATATGACGTAAACAGGCTACACATACAAATTCATACAATAAACATTAAATATTTAAGTAAAGGGCAAATTTATCGATTTAAATAATTCCACCTTTGGGATAACACTGCGTACAGTAATTGCTACAAAAGGGAATTAAATACATACCAATAAGATAAAGAACGGAAAAATTAAATTATTTCTACACAGAAAGTATTAAATGTATTGTTCAGTAAAATATACGTTTTGCAACTATTAGTACCCACAATAATTATATTAATGGACATCAATATTAGTAAAAGTGATTAAAACTATGTTTTGCTTATCTCCATAAAGCGTTATGTGACTTGCTGAAAATCTAACTATAAAACAGCGTGCAATGGAAAGATTTCACAAACAGCCGACATAACTTTTGTAATATTTTGTAATTATAGCCAAATGCAGCCAAAAATCAATCCTCCCCTTCTCTGGCATAGAAAAAAAGTCAATCATCAAAATTTTATTCTCAAACCATTTTCACACGAATCTCAAAATATTTTAATTTGGACTGTTGTAAAATTAAAAGGACTTTCCACGGCCGCTTCCTCAATAGAGTCATTGAGTTTATTTCTCAAGCAGTAATTGTTACCCTTTGTTTATGCAAATATGTTTTGCAAGCTTGTTAATATCGTGTACGATACGCTTTCCGTACGTATCGCTGGTTGTCGATGGGTCGGTATGGCCCGGAGCGTTAGCATTATGTAGTACTCGTCGTGTTCCACTCACCATTCACAGCACACAAAACATTATCCACCACTATCTGTGCAGTTAGTAACGAGCGTATCAAATACATTACTTATTAATTACCTCTCAGTAAGTCTATTTAACTTATATACTTGGAGATCTTATCTCATGAGACTATGCTTGTTAATAACGGCTAGTCTCAAGGCTATGTTACACCGAGGGGCGCGGCACGTCCACCATATTTGACTTGAGCCCCCATTCAACAACACTTTTATCGGTTGTGGACTTATACTCACGTCTCTACCTACAATTTCCATTATATTATTTATATGCAAATTCAGTTTTAAAATATTAACTTCTCAAATGAAACAATAAGAGGGTTTAAAACAGTACCTTGGATAAACGCATCAATCATTTATATTAAAAATACCAAACATTTCGAATTTGTTTGTAACAATTGTTGACATTGATTTGTCAAGTTGCAACTGTTAAAATCGAAAGTTTTAATAAATAAATCCCCGTTCCATTTCTCAAAATATATATAATTCTGAAAATATTTCTCTAATTGGTCAAATCCGGTTCTGTTGTCTTAGTTCCTTTGTACCCCTTAAATGGGGTTGGTTACGTATTTATAGCAACCGACTTCCGAATCTGAGGTTTTAATAGTCCAGTTATAATAAGCGTTCAAGTTCATTTCATTACAAGGAACATTTCGAATGAATTTTCGAAGGGTCCTCGATATCAGCTATTAAATACAGGTTGATTTTTTATATTACCATCAGTTCAATTATTAGATCTATGTTTATACATATTAATGGAATAATCTATGGCGTTTAATGTATGATAAATCTATGCTGCCAGTAAAACATACTACGAGTGCGTTGTCCATTCTTTATGTTGATATCCAGTGGTTAATCCGAGTTTTATCGAGTGTCACTCCGAGAGCTCCGTGTCGAGTTGTCAAGTCCGAGTAGTAGTAAATTAACAGCAAAGAAAATTTTAGATTCGGAGGAAGTTAATATCAGAGCAGACTAAATCGATGTTACATTTTAGATACAATCAATAACATTTCGTCGCAGATTGATGGATGAATATTTCCTCCGAGAACACATAGTTAGTTTAGAACACTTGGGCGTGTCTGCACACGCCGCAGCCGAGCGCGAACTCCTCGCCGGTGGGCGGGTGGTGTACGTGCAGCGGACATTCGTCAGACGAGCCCGGCAGCTGCTCGGCCTTCGGTCCTGTACAAACATTTCAAGTACGGTTCAGTTTCCGTATCTGCCTGCATACAGTTCTTAGCACGGAGGACTGTATAACTTGTTGACACTGTCAAGGCTAATAATGTACCCAAATAAGATCTATTCATTGAAATACTGTTATATACCTATATAGTGGGGTGCCGTAACGATCCCTTGAGGCCCACAGACAAGTTTGTAATAGTTTTACTTCACAAAATATAATTTTAAATGAACAAAAATCACGGAAAATTCTTAAAAAAAACAAAGTTTTATTTTTAATTATCTCGTATAGATAAAGTTATCGCCAAAAGTTGAGTTCGTTTCTAACTTGTAACGTAGGTCAGACAGGCCAAACATTTGCGAGAGCTGTACTCCCATGTACCCTGCCATCGGAGTTCCCCTTCGATTATAATAAATACGTTTTCAAGGCGAGAGTAAATAGGTCTTTAGTAAATTCGTGCGCTTCAACATCTAAACTTACATCACCACGTATCTTGATCGTAGTCAAGCAACAAAACAAAATTATTAACTGAAATTACACGCAGTATCAATGTATTAAACACTTACCAGCCGGGCATTGCGGGAGCATGTGACGCGGAATGTTGGTGATGCGCTGGAAGTCATCGTGGCACGCGTTGCAGAAATGAGACGTGCCGAAGCAGAAAAATACTGCCACCTGGATATTTTAAGGATTAAATATAACTAGACCATCCTTGAATCAATAATTACGTTGACGTTTAAAAAACTAAACAATCAGCTACAAAAACGAATAATTACAAAGATATAATCATGGCAGAGCTTATATAATACAAATAAGTGACATATACTAAAGATTCCACTAATTTTTGGCCATAATTGCGTATCCGGTAATTCTGCTAGTTTTTTCCACTATTCGGTATCCTGCCGAATACTGTTGCGATTGAATAGCGATTTATGGTATAATAAGAACTCAATTTTAATTAACTACTCACAAAGTTACGTATATATACGTACGGAGCAACAGTAACGGCACTTGTACTCGAGGAAGTCAGCGCCGTGTTTGGGGCAGGTGCGGGCACCCGCGACGTCGCTGCACGCGCCGCACACCAGCTCCGAGGGCTCCCATAACCCATTCATCTCCGCTTCACACCGCGCCAAGCCACCGAAGTAAGCCTACAATTAAAAATCGATATTTTGTATACTTACATAATTATAGTGCATGCATGCTCGATGCTAAAATTAGAGTCTAGGAGTAATTATATGAAAGCAAAATTCCTACACTTAGCCGACTTCAACGGACAAACATTCATTCATAATTATATTTCATTGCGTACAAATTGTCTAAAACCGAATATATTAGCACTTTGGGATTTCGTTTAATAAATAAAAATGTACCTAAGTGCAAACGTACGTAACAAAAATAACATAACTTGAGCTAATAGGCATTTCTACAAATGCTTGATTACGAAAAATGATTGAAAGTCAAAACTACAATGCTTGCTATAATATACTAATGACGCAATTTTTTACCTTTAGTCTCATTGACCACAATGTTTGCCTAGTTTAATCGATTTTATTGATTTAGTTATGATGTGTGCAAGTGTATTTATTGGTTACCTTGCCGCACTTGTGGCACACGTAGTACGCATATCTCTCCATGGCGTACGCAGCGGGTTCGTCGAGGGCGCGCCGCGAGCCTGTCGTCCCCGCTCCGAGACCCTCGTATTCGAGTCGCATCAGCGCCTTGCGTCGCACCTCCTCGTACAACCGCTTTATGGGCGCCAGTAACTCTTCCAATGTCCAGTGGTTCATGTCCTCCTGTAATACACATCATATATTTACATCTACTACAACTTAAACTGCCTCGCCTTGCAACACATTATTTTGTATATAATACAAACTTCTCGTTATTGTTAATCAGCTGATCGTTTCACGTGTACGTAAATAAACTTCTATATATTTTGAATACGTTTTAAATAACTGTCAAACGCTCCGTCAGCTTGCAAGAACACCTCGAAATTATTTCCTTGAGTTAAATAATATTTTCTTTCTTTTCAAATATAACAAAGTACATAATTTAGGATCTTACCTTACAAATAGGGCATTGCGAGAATGAAAATGTTACGCGAGGCCCATTCCACTTGTTTAGTATGACCTTCTTGCAGCAATGGAGATGGAAAACGTGACCGCATTTCAACTGAAACAATATAACAGTATGTAGGTACATTATATATTTATGCTTGCATTGTTTTATTGGCTCGTATGATGATATAAAACTATATATAGGTACTTATTTTCACCAAAGTTAAAAGGTAACGCAGAAGGGAGGCTCGCTGATCAACCCGTAGAAATCACATGACTATCTAATCTAATACATACTAAGTACATGTGTGTTTCAAGCCGTACCTGTATAGCAGGTGCGGCCTGCAGCGGATCTGTGAAACAGATCATGCACATGTCGTCGGCATCCTGTCGCAGCCCTTCGCCGCCGCTGCACCCAAACAGACACGGCAGACAGGCGCGCTCGCCGCGCACGCCGCCGCACGCGTGCCCGCAACTCAACACACGCGAACACGACTCGCGACCGTGCTCCTGTTGTATAAAGTATATTATCGTTATGTAATTTAGCACTGGTATACTTTATCTTTGCATCATTACATTTATTAAACAACATTATAGGAATGACATTTTGCATGCGACGAATTTATTTTAGCGTTTTTGTTATCAACTCGAGGGAAACACGACAAATTATGAAGTTCTTCAACTTAATTAGAACAAACATCCAAATCCAACTTTTAAACATTTTGGAACGAAAATGATGAGTGATCATACATACCTGACATTGATGATCAGCGCACACATTTCCGATGGCAAGTAAGCCAGATGTGCCACGTACTCCGCAATAGCGACATACACCTGCTAGTGGTGCTCGATTTGGTTCCGAGGACTCGCAAACTCCGCCCTCGAGGCCCCGAAACTCCGCCAGCGCTTTCAAAGTTCGCCGGTCCACCAACAACAAAAGCCAAAATAGCTTGGCACGACCGCAACCCTCGTGAATGTCCACTCGGATCGCGCTTTCTTCCTCCTTGCAGATCTATATAGATAAATTAAATATAAACCTTGTGATTCTTAGTGTGTATTTTTTATGACAAACAACAATGAATTTTATATTTAAAAAATATATATAATTATATTCATATATCATACAAAAAACCGCGACTTTAAGAAAATATTAGTACATCACAAATATAATGTAAAACTCGCCTGTCGTTGATGGCTCTTGGAGACGCGGCTGAGATGCAAGAAGCGGTCACATTCGGAGCATAGTGGACCGCAAGTACGACAATCGATAACAGCGCACGTGGATTTGTCGTCGTGGTTGGCGCACATGCGACGCACCGCCACTGTTCCTTCGATTTCCGGCTCGCCACCCTTCGCACCGCCTTTGGCGCCGGCTTTAGCACCGGCCTTCTCTCCTCCTTTTTCACCAATCGTCTCGGCGCCCGTCTCTCCACTCTGCTCCCCACTCTTTTCGCCATTCGGATCGCCCTCCACACTCGGACCGGAGGCTGGCATATTAATCACGGTAGGCTTATCGACGACTACTTCGGCAAGCGTTATGGTTTTATAAGGCTTGCGCTTCGAGGGCCGAGACGAGCCGATGCCAGACGGGCCCGGCATGTCGTTTGAACTCGCCATTGAGGGGCCAGGTACGTTGTCGGATGCATCACTCGAGCCGGACAATACGCGCATTGCTCCCGATACGAAGCCGGGTGAGGGTTCAATTTTACATTTCCGAGCTTCACTCGCAGTATTGATGCTGTAACGAGTTGTATGATCGTTAAAGGTTACAAGCAAGATTTTGCAACGTAATATTCCTATGATGTAACTGATTTTGTCAAGCAAAACTACTCCATTCCAAAGTTTTGTTTAGAACTGAAAGTGATAGTGAAATTATGTACTCATATTGTAGGTATGAAAGATTTGCAGAAACATACTGGCATCTGTAGTAAAAAAAATGGGATAGACAGTACACTGTACGATGGGTGGACAAAGAACTCACAGTTCAACGTGCGACTGTTCACAGACGCAGAGTGCCGCGAGCGTCATCCAGACGGTGGGCCCGGCGAGACAGCGCGCCGGCTGCCGGTCGACGTCCGGAGTGAGTGTGATTGCCGACACGTAGTGCGCGAGCGCGGCGCGCGTCTCTGCGCCCCACGCCAGTGTCATCTTGTCCTGATCACGAAAACAATCTCCTGACTACTTGCAAGTTTCACACATTTTTTCTTATTTAGTTGTAAAAATTCAACCGAAAGATTGACAAAAATATTTGTTACACCAAAAACAACAGATTACCATTAATCTACAGAGTTAATTAGTTTACTTTAACTATACATAATTACATGCTGAATAGTTGTCCAAGGCTTGGCTAAGTGTAGAATAGTTTTTTTTAACCATGATAAGTACTGAGAGCACATTGTATGGGAATAAGCATCAAAAAAATTAGCTGTTTTATAACAAACAACATGTATTGAATTATAAATATTCCTCCAATTGCATCGTTTCTTTCATTCCTTCCGAACAATGTCAGTTATAGACAAAACTGTTATTTTAAATAACTAAAGATAATGTTAAAACAAAATCAGTAACGCATTGTACGGTGTTATATTTCCAAGTACAAGCTGTACGCAAGAAAAATATTGTAAATTTAAATTCATTGTAATAAGCACACAATATCATAAAAAAAATATTTTCCTATTTTCGATTGTAATATTGCTTATCGAGGTTTAGAGCACATAATATCATAAACGGCCTTCAAGATTACAATATGAAATTGACTTTACCGTGTGTATTTATATATATGCACGTATGTTTGGCGCGTTATACTAAAACAAATAAAAATGATTTGCGGATAGTAGGTGGCAGAAATGCAACCGACGAAGAATTTCCTTACGTGGTGAAATTAATGTTGCAGTCATTAGCGGTTCGAACGCAAAGTAACATGTTTATATGTACGGCTTCAGTATTGACATCAAAGTGGACGCTAACTGCTGGACATTGCATCACGGGTATGGAACAACTAATGATATCTCCTGACATGGTACAAACTAAAGCGGTGATCGAATACCAACCCTCGCCCAAATCGGAAGTTGCGTACAGCGAAATTTTGTCTACGGCAATGCACCCGGGCTTAAATCTTCTAACGATTAAGAACGACATAGGTTTACTTCACACACAACCAGTGATTTTTGCAAAATACGGAAAGTTGAGTCCGATAGATTACGTTACACTGAACGGTCAAGAAGTTTCAATAGTAGGATACGGTATGATCAAGAATATCGGCGAAAATCTTCCGGTTCTTCCTCAGGTTTTAGATGTAATCGTGAAGGAATGCGCTAATACGTTCCATTATCCTCAAATATGTTTCGCTCCTGCTTGCTCGGCGAACGGATACGGCGCCAAGTCAATATGCCTTGGCGACTCCGGAGGCCCTGCCGTGCACGCGTCAGGCATCGTCTCGGTCAACTCTATGACGGACGTTCGTAATTGTGGAATGTACCTCGGACCGGCCTCGCGGAGAGACCGTTACGATACCGGATACGACGTCGGCACGGCCACTCCAGTAAGTCCTTATGTAGATTGGATATCAAGTGTTATCAAGACAGAAATAGCTTTGTAATTATAATAAATACAATAATTTATGTTCAAATGATGTGTTTAACGTTGATGTCATGATATATGTGCAATCATTGTCAATTTACGCCATCACTTTTGCAAATCCCTATCATGAGTAGGCTCTGCAAGAAAAATCTACAAAAAAATGCCAGGGATTATATTTTCCAGTTCACACTTACAGATAACCCATATAGCTATCTTATTATTCACTGAAATAGAAATCAAATGAAAGGAATTCATTGAAATAAAAGACTTACGTCAGCCATGTCGAGCAGTAGCTTGGAGACGAGGTGCGAATGTTTTTGGAGCGTCTCCCCGCGCATGAACCAGGCTGCGGGCGGCGCGGGCGTCACGCTCTCGCCCAGCGTGATGGAGCCCGCACTCGTCGCACTTCCACCGCTCGCACCCTTCACCTTCACTTGTACCGTCACCGCCTTCCCCAAGTAGCACACCAGGTGATCAAGCAGCGTCACCCTATATAAAACCGATTTATTATCATCATAACCTAACTAACGTACTGCCTTTCTGTGCAAAATAATCATTAAAATGATTTAACCAAAAAAAAACTTAAGTTACAAATACCTTGTCTCAATATCGTTGCCGAAGTTAAGGGCCGCAAGCATCTTTTGTGGCGGGATTTCAATAATGATGCGTCGAAGTAAAGATATCACCTAAAAATAATAAATTAAGAACGATGTACGACATGTTCCATATAAACCATTTACGATGTATCATTCACTGAATATATACTGAATTGCACCACAGCAGATGATTTTCGTACATAACTTCGAGAAATCAGGTGCGTACGTATGTATGTTTGACGAGTGGATAGTGGGTACTAACTTGTCGCTGTACGCGTTCACTGCCAGTGTGCAGGAGAGCCAGTAGGTCGGGCAGCAACTCCGTGCGTTGGCCGAGGTGCGCACGTCCAGCCGCGCTACCACTCAACGCGAGCAGCTGTAAAAATATACATCATTAAATATCTGCTACAGCTGCACCTGTCAGTTTGGACAGCTGGATAATTCCCTCATTTATTGATGTACTTCCAAAGAACTATACAAAACATAATACAATTTAGATGATTCTGTGACATCAATCAAACTTCTGATTGAGACTGTATCGAGATTCCTCGTGCTCGTAGTGAGATGAGCTTGAGGTAATAGTCGGAAATAATCAGAATTCCAATCATCGTTCCAACTGAAAGAACTTTTTTAATTAAAAATATTAACTTTTAAACCATTAAATTACTTAATTTAATACGAGTTTTACATCTCACTTTGCTGGGTCTACGTCAACTAAGGTAGGGGTAGGTAAGTATTCACCATGGAGAGCATCTCGAAGCAGTAATTGTCCTGTAGGTGGTGCGTTACTCGCGGCAAGAACTCGGCGTCGCCGTCTACGTCGTCACGTGACGCGCTCTCCGCGCAGAGCAGAGCAGTTTCCCAGTCGTCACGCACGCGCGCCGCCTCACAACCGATCGCAATCACGATGTGCGACATCACCTGAAACGACACTATATTTAACGATATTCGTAATGGTTATCACGCAATACGAGTGCTAAGAGTATCGAAGATTATATAATCGATATTGTGTATAAAAGTCTACCATCAGCACGTAACAGGATCTACGTTAAAATTAACCTCGTAAATTGGAAAAAGAATTGGAACCGTCAGGGACGGTGTTACCTGGCACTGCAGCGAGGTGAGTTTATGACCCGCGAACAGTATACCGACGACGTGCTCGCGTAGATCGCTGTCGTCGCCCGCGGCCTCACCCGCGGCAGATGCCTCGCCCGCTTCGCTACCGCACTCCTCCCATTCCAGTAGCTTGCCGAACACCTGTAACAAAATCCATTAATTTAATTCATATCAAAGTCGACTAAAAAATAATATAATAATAAGAACTTAAAAAATATATATTCAGTCACATTCAGTTTATTAGATCAATTGGATGAACTATAGTAGAAAATATTTCACCTGCGAGGTCAGCAGTCGAAATACTCGCAGGGTGTCTCTCTCGACCAGGGTGTGGAGGGGCGGAGTGGGCACGGCGGCAGGAGTAGGCACGGGTGCACTCAGCACGCGCACCTGTCGCACGCGAACAGCGGCTTCTGGCCCGCGAAGCTCACAGCGCACACGCATTGTCGTGCTTGTCATCCCTACGGTAAATGCACTAATCAGGTCTAGTGGCCCAAATTTTTTTTGGGAACGATTCTATAGAAGTTATATGCATGCTGCAAAATATTTGACTACGTGTTGACATATAATTAAAGTTATAGCAAAATCTGAATAACACTAATACAATGTTTAAGCTATACTTCAGATCACTCACTCGGCAATGTGTAGCATAGCCAGGTAGCCGACTTGGTATCTACTTCCACGTCTTGCATGTGGAACAGTTCACTAGTTCCACCGCTGAACAGGAACGAAACCAACAATGTTTTGTTCTGAAATATATAAAATAAGTAATCTTTAACTAAAGTAACATTTCAGAAATTTCAAAGATAAAGAAATAATGAAATTTTATTTATGTATGGCTGATTAAATAAACCCATTTTGACAACACAGAAAATTAGTGGCACGAGATCCCCACTACCAATAATAACACCTCAGCATTGCGACGCTGCCTCTTATAGTGTCACAAGCACAAGCGTTGTTGAATGCACAAGCTGGAATTAATGTACGCTTCATACGGAAACATTTCGTTAATAACGTTAACTCGGCAAGGAGGCGTTATACGGTTACGCAAGACAGTTGCCTAAAGTCAAGGCCACATAATAATCCTCGCGGTTGTGGTGTACCAACCGCAGTATCCCTGGTATTGTCCAGGTGCACGCACACGAGGTGCGGGCGCTCGTCGACGGAGCCGCCGGGGTAAGATATCTGGATCCACTTGGCCTTGTTCCGATCCTCATCTCCGGACTCCCAAAATGTCTCCGTGCTGCCGTCGGTCAACGCGCCAGCCATGCCTTGCCGGGATGAAACGGCCACGTCGCACCAGCCAGTCACGTCCAGACAACCCCAAACGAAGTTCTGTGGCTGTATTCATAAAAAATATTCACTAATAAAATATTGTTTATTAGTTTCAATAAAATAAGATTTGGAAAAAATAGCATACCGTTTTATGCGAAATAATACAGGTACAATACGATGGCTAAATGCAAAATTTTCACTAAACATACCTAATTCTGTTTGTGATTAGAAATATAATGAACACAAGAAATTTGATTGTTTTAGTAAACCTAATAAATATATGCGGTGAGTGGAAGTATGTGAAGTATATGGTTGCATCGTACAATATGCATGGGTGCGTTTGAATTTGTGTATATAACCGAAAATAAAAAAGCAAAGCGACAAAAAGATGGATGGTTTATGGTATACAGACATAAGAATCAAGAGTATCTTAAACCATATCTAACAGAGGTATGTAATATGAGGGTTTCCGCGTGACTGTACCTTAGTGTTGTAGCTATGATAGCTTTCGTGGAGGGCGCCAAGTAGTCCGTCCGCGTATGCGCCATCCTCACCGTGTGATAAAATCTTGCTGATCACACTGAATACTTGTGATCTAATTCCGTGCAGCGTTAAGGGGTTCACAGTAATAATTTTAGACTTATGTGATTAATATCATGACTCTCGGCATTAACTACATAATAAACAGGACCTTTATCTAATATTTACAATAATATAAGCATCCTGGTTTCAAACATAGCAAAAGTTTGATGGCCGTTAAATTAAACTTAATTTAGGCCACACGAATTCCGACACCTGCTCCAGTAATATCTTGACTTGAAATATTTATTTTCTCTGTTTTCTTTACTCGTCCTCGTCCACCTAAGACTATGATATGTTTACTTGCCTGTGTAGAGGGTATTTCCTGAACTGTCATCAGCATAACAAAATATACTGTGATGTTAACGAATCATTTATATGTCCAGTGTGTATATATTAAAGCGGGAATTTATAATGAAACCATTCGAACCACCGAAACCATACAAGAAATGAGTTACCTGTGCAGGAAGGCACGGTCATGCGGCGAGTAGTGCAGAGCCCAACAGCGCACGGCTTGCAGTCCCGCGGCGCTGGCGGTGGGCAACGACGGCGCGAGCGCGCTCACCGAGCCCAAGAACGCGTGGAACGCCGCACGCGACCCGCGCGCTACCTTCCCGCCCGGACATATCGCCGAAGCGGACGCGGTCGGCACCACGCGAGGGTTGATCTCGTTCACAGCGTTCTGTGCGGGTATACCATCTTTATGGAATACTGTGACAACTCAAAAGTTCGGAATGCTCCGACAGTTTGTTTATCATTTTATAAATCAGTAAAGTGAAATTTATAAATCCCTTTGTACGAAAATTGGAAGGACGGAGGATTGGCAAAGTCAAAGTGTAAGAAGAAGCATTAGAAATTCAGATATTAATCAGCATAAACGTTACGCACACATTGACTCGATATACTATTACGTTTTTTTTTTCTTTTGACGTTTACTATACAAATGACAATGGTTATTGTTATTATTATTATGTGAGAATAGAGGTGTTAAGATTACATTCTAACTTAATATTTTTATAAATCGTGGTCGAATTTCGACAACTGGGCTATCACTTATGCTTTATAAGTGCGTATAATTTGAACACAAAAACTACCTCCTTGTTATCGTCGTCGGCAGTGAGCGGAGGCATGATACGAGAGTACTTGTCGAGCGTGTTGCAGAACCACCACATGACGTCGTGCACGCTTGTCGGCTGTGTTGTCGATCGGAGCAGCCAGTTCAGAGCCTATTCGAACAAATTATAATTATATTATAGACTTAAATGTAATGTGAAATGATATCACGATATGTAATGAAATAACAGTAGTGAACAGATTAAAATAGATATCTATGTAAAATTTCATCATAATCATACACAAAATGCTTTTAAATAATTTGACCAACTCAGGACTTCATTCCGAAGTTCATGTAAGGGCTGTACTTGTTTTTCGACACCTATAATAATGTAATTTTTTTAAACAATTGACTTACCTCGAAGCCATACTGCCTAATTGTATTGACACGAACGGCTGCGTCCATCTTCTGACGATAGCCATGCAAGTCCTTTCTGACCAGGACGAAAGTCATAACGGGGCTGCGCATCAGAGCGTCGATGTCGAGGCAAGGCGGTTCAAAGGCAGACAACGTGCACCCTTCACTCGTCCACTCCCCGCAAGTCACTAATTTTTGCAGCGCGGGGCTCGGTTGCGCAAGAAGCGATGAGCCGGCAGCGCCTATATTGTATGTACCGTGCAAATTATCCTCATACATTTAAATAATGCAGGCCGTATTATAATAAAACATAGGACCTGAACCCTGCACTAGAATGTATTGCCGTGTGCATACGGCAGATACATAGATAAATATGCCACAACCCAACAATAAACATTAATTTGTTTCATTCAAATGTCCATCTCGTCTGGAAATAAAATCTGAAGTTTTCCGCTCAACTGTCATGTCATGATATATTAATGTACAATTAAATTTATTCATTGAAATTCTAAAAATTTGAAACTACTTTTGTTTCGATCGATATGTAATATAAATATTTGACGAGTTAAGACTCACCAGGGAACGTGTCGATAGGGTCCGGCTCGCTCTTGGCGAGCGGCAATAGCGCGGCCGAGGCGAGCGAGCCCGCCTGACCCATCGACACCGAGCGGTGCACGCGCGACGGACCCGCCATGCTCCTCATCTAAGTAAATTAATATTACGAATAAAAATTACAAAACGTACTCTACGATAAATGTGAAGGCCTTTAGGTAAGAGCCGACTGCTCTTGCTAATCTCGTTACGCTGAAATTATATAAATTCGATACAAAAACTACATTACCAAAATATACCTTAGATTGTCATTTTCACTCTCCTCTGAATAAAACAGAATCACATTGAGGAAGTACGCGCCTTTGCTGACCTCGGTTACTATTACTTACCAACTTTAATACATCGCAGCATTTAACACGGTTTTGTATTAAAATTTCACTTGTAACGGAATTGGTTCAGAGATAAGTAAATAAAAAAAAAACATTGGAGCAGTATTATAATAAAATTTGTTACATTATTAGATCGCCTGTCGTGTCGTAAATTGGTCGTGAAGTACCTGGGGCGACGGCAGAGGTGGGCGGCCGAGCGAGTGATATCGCGCGGGCGGGTCGGCGGGCGCGGTGGAGCGCGGTGCGGCGCCGAGCGCCGGTAGCACGTGGAACGGTGGCGCCGGCTGCCAGACACTGCCCGGCGGCGTGGGAGGACTGCGACCCGCGGCTTCGTGTAACGGCGACAGGCTCATAGACTCTGCGAATGTCGTCTACGTGTCATACACATTGAGTTATTAAACTAGGGTAGGCAAACCGTAGGTCTGCCGGTGAGTGCGAGTGTCCATCTAATAGAAAGAAAGGGAAGATGTGAGACAAGTATACGCGGAAAAAGGAAGACAGACGAGCCGTCCTATTTGTTGTCCCTTTTTCAGGTCTTATGTTAGGCTCGCTTGCCTACCTTAATAATTTTTCTATGACTACCACTCAAATTTTATGGTATTTTTAATAATTATTTCCTGTATTTTTGTGCCCTAACCAATCGATATTGTGAGCATTTTTTACGTTAATGGCGGTCAATCGTGCCGGCTCCATCTAATGGTAATTGGTCTTCGACGTCTCTGGACGTTCTGACATTAATCATCACCGGTACGTTGCGTCCAAGAAGGAATCCGAAGATCTGCTTATCATTAGCTTGAATATATAATTATGTTTAGGAACGTATAGCGAAACGAATTCTTTATTTCGATTCTCAAAGTAAATAAATGAAGTCACAGCCACACTAGTGTGTCGTGCGACCATTAAATATTTTTAAATGCCGTTAAGAGTCCTTAATTTGTAAACAGAACGATTGCCAAAGATTTTATCCGACCCTTTACTTGTGGAGCTCGCCGTTTACAACACTGTATAAGATTTACATCGAATTCTTTCTAACATTGTTTTTACTTATATTGTTTGATTTTATTTATTTATTCGAAGACTTTATTGTATACCGTATTGAGCATCGTAATATTGTTTGTTATTTTTATTACATGTTTTTTGAATTACCAAGAAAAATTGGTAAAAAGGTACTGATCATTTCTAAAAATCTCTTCTCGCAGACATTGTATATGAGTTGAAAATGAGGTAGATGGAAGAGGAATAATTTAGCGTCGACATAGTGTTTATGATTTATGATAAGTGTTTATTATTTGTTGATCGCAGAACTATGTTATATAAACATAGCTTTAAATAAATATACATATTCTATATTTCTTTATATATAAAATTCTCGTGTCACAGTGTTAGTTGCCATACTCCTCTGAAACGGCTTGACCGATTATTATAATTTTTTTTATGTGTATTCGGTAGGTCTGAAAATAGGTTGTAAACTATTTTTTTACCCCTAAGCCATAACACATTTTTATGGGCGCACATTCAACATTTTTTATTTTTATTTCATGGACAATTTTTTTTTTAATATTTCTTGTATGATGCCGCACCAAAAAATACATACAACCCCCAATCTTCACGATTCTATAATCAATCCCAATTTTTTACACCAACTTTTATATGGCGAAATAACGTTGGCGGGGTCAGCTAGTACTGCTAGTAGGTAGTAAAATTCTCGCGCCAGTGTTAATTGCCATACTCCATCGATACAGCTTTTTATATGTAGCTAGGCACATTCGCTAGGTCTGAGAATCAGTTCTAATCTATATTTCATACCCTAAGCTATAAGGGTATTCTACCCCAAACATTTATTTTTTAGACACAAACTTTAACATTTTTTCCCTTTAATTTCACCCTTCTATCTCCAACCCTTATCATTTAATTCTTATACGTTTACTACAAATCTATGGTAATAATAATAATAGTAATAATAATCTTTACAGGCTCAGGTAGTGTACACATATTATGAAGTAATTATCTACCTCTAGAAATGAGTTTAATAATTTAAATAATTTTTAAACCCCTTCAATAACAAGAATTCACAACATTAGCGACGAAGCAATAATTACGATACTTAAACCCGTATTCCTAATCGATATCAACTCGATTCAACAATCGTTCGTATATGACCTACCTCCCGTACCAAATATAGAATCGTTCATAGGTCAGCATGGAGTACGGTCGTACTTGAGTATATAGACCGCATGGTATAACTCAGCCGGCACAAAGGGCGCATCGTGAGCGGCTACGTAAATAATTAGAGGGAGCTAATTAGACGTAACTACCTGCTTTGGAGACCGGTAGCACGACCGCCGATCGACGGTTAACTAAATGTTAAGTAAACGATTAAATTGACAACGATTAACCATAAAAATCGTAATGGTTTGAATGTCCTGAACAGGAGAACGTCTAATCCTATGCAATCGAATACAAGGAAGAAGTGAAAGATCCGTTTGTAAGGATATCAACTTACTAAAATTATAGTGTCTCGAGCTGTCATTCATAGTTCCTCCTACTTGCCAGCGCGTACTGAGACACTGGATTCTGCATATCGTTTTGAAACATATCGTAAAGTGTTTAATGTACTTCCATCCTTACAGTGGTGCACCCTGCTCAGTAACGGACAAGTTAAAGCGTTAGGCCCCTTCTACTAAGGTCGCTGGGTAGGAACAGGTCGATGGTGCAGACACCATCCAATTTGAACCCGACGATACTTATTCATTACGTTTCTGCCTTGCTTCCTTATATAGGTTACTTCCCTTCACCGGGAACATCCTCCTTGACTCGTCTTCTCATTACAGGAATTGGACGACAATTAGTCCTAAAGTGAGTCTATTCGGACTATGTTTTAATCGAAAATATCTCTCTAATATTTGTTTATCGCTCTAACTGTTTCACTCTCCCCGCCTTTTCGTAGCAGGTATAATTTATTTTCTCGCTCTTCTTTATCCTTTGTCTTTAACAACCAACGAATCCCGCAAGGATAACTATTCCTATGTTTGTAGTGTAAAATAAATTAAATTAAAATTTAATTTAATCGTTGGTTAATCGACGCTATGGTTAGAATAAAATACATTAAATTGGTATTATATGTACTCGCTGGTTAATCGGCAGTAGTGATAAGTACCAAATAAATTAAATCTATATTAATAATTTCGTGACGGGGTACGGTAGACTCGATCGCAACCTTATCTACATGATAAAATATAAAAAAATAAATTTTCGGGTCGACGACATATAACCGCAAAATTCGTTTAAATCGACTACTTTGTTAAATTCTAATGGTGCTGAGTTGCTGACAGAAAAATCGCAGTCGCCGTATTGACAAAATAGCGAAACGTCACTGGATTTCATCTTGAGTAATGATTTTACCATTGCGTTACATTACGTTACTATGATGTGTAAAAAGAAATGTCTTGCCGTCAACATTGAGCGAATCCATGTCGTAC
>DWPQ01000272.1:0-18519 GCA_018251795.1 Perichares adela
GACCCAGGTCTCCTCTCACACGGAGAGGTCTACGCTGTCCAAGTGCGAGTTGACAAACTTTACACCCTCGAGAGCTTTTATGGAGTTCTCAGGTATGCAGGTTTCCTCACGATGCTTTCCTTCAACGAAGCAAGTGATAATTAATTTCTAATACGCACTGATTTTAGAAAATTATTGGTGCGAGTCGGATTTTATCGCACGACCTTCAGTTCGGGAAACCAACAGTCAAACCACTAGGCTATCACGGCTTCAACATACTAATCCATACTTTATAAATGCGAAAGTAACTTTGTCTGTGACGTCGTCACGGCCAAACCGCTGAACCGATTGTGATGAAATTTCATATAGAGATACTTGAAGGTCTTGGGATGAAAATAGGCTAGTTTTTCCTAATTGTTTTATCACGATGTCTTAACTTAAATTTCAATTTTTTGAAATTGTCTCCAGAAGAATTGCGTCTGTTTAATTTTTTTTGCGCATTAATTCAAATTAAAAGAAAAAAATGTGATTACCTCATTATTTAATTGATATATATATGTACACATTTATATAAGCGGGCATGTAATACACCTGGTGTAAAGTAAGAAACTAATAGATTTGGGGTCAGTCGGTTTGTCAATAGAATGAGTCATTCTTAACCTCGTGAATAGTAACAAGTATGCGTATAAGAAAAATCCGAATATTTATAAGTTTTGTTAGTTCTCAAACGTTTCAGAGTTTTGTGATATGTATAAGAAAATCTGACCGACAAAAGATTAAGGATTAGATTATGAAACCTGCTCACACAACACTATTTTTATAATAATCTTCACCTAAGAAGGCTGCCTTTAGCCGTTAAAAAATTGTCAAAAAAATTTTTTTCATGTTTCAGAAAAATTCTCGACGATACACCTTCAGTTGAGAATCCAGTCACAATTCACATGTCAGGTATAAGCAGCACCCTTATGAAGCATCTTCTTGTTTTCCTGTACAGCGGTCAGGCATACATTGAGGTAAGCATAATTTATTATTTTTGGGTAATATAATATATTAATTTTGTATATATACTAAATCAAACTTATTTATGTACCAACAATAATATATTTGTAATTTTTCAGTCCGGAGAAATCGATGATATGCAAGAACTGTTTGAACTACTAGAAATAAAGTCAGATGTATGGAAGTCCACAAAAGAACGTCAGCAAGCAGAAGAAAGGAATAGATCGTGCGAGAGAATAAAAGCAAAGAACCTCAAAACTGATATAAACAGTAACGAAAGCAGTAAACACGATGTACCGTCAGGATCATCACATTCAGAAAGCGATAGAGTCACGCCAGGTGCAAGTTATAGTAAAGAAAAGGATCGAGGGGACAGTGAAGCGTTAAGTATAAAAAAAGAAAATATGTCTACGAGTAGTAATGACGAAAGAGAAGATGACGACCCAGATGGCGAAAATAGGGACAAAGAATGTGGACGGTTAACTTCACGGCGGAGGAGTTCATCCAACCCGGTCAATTTATCTTTAGCACGAAACGACAACACAGGCAGTGAACACGACGACTCGCAGGACTTAGATGTTGAATCAGTCGCAGCAAAGGTAACGAGATCTTTTATAAAATTCAACATCTACAATATGTGCAATAAACTATTGATTTTAAAAATGTATAAAACACTTCTCCAATTAATTAGTATGTTTACGTTTCCAGAATATTGCAAGGAGACGATCTACATCATCCAGCCAAGAAGATCCACCACAAGAAACTGTATATAGAAGACAATTATTAACAGACCGTTTAGGAAGAGGCCTTGAAAGAACTAAAAGAAAATCACATTTTCTTGAACCAGAACTAGATTTACGAACTGTTAAATTAGAGGATTACGCGCATCTAAAACCTCCTGATCAAGATATCATGTCACTTGTTCAGACGTCGCCAGAAAACTACGTGGTCACACCACATCGAAAAAGAAGACCCGGATTTCACAATTCACCATCACAGAATCCACCTTTCGTTTCTTTTAACCCAAGTTACTTAGAGGAGATACATTTACGATACGCTCAAGGGCCAGCACTAGCAGCCGGAGTCGCTAGCGGTAGACTTGGAGGTTTGCATTCCTTAAGTGCATCAGCACCACCATTTTTACAAGAAAGAAGTGCGACCCCACCAGCTACAGGTCACGAGGATGCTCTTAAATATCGACCGCCGAGTGCAGGATCTTGGGGTCCGTGGCTATGTCAGCCACAAATGAGTGGAGACGAACCGCCGTCAACGGAACATGAGCAGGGTTCGAGCAAGCAAGCGCCAGTAAGGGAATACCGCTGCGAGTACTGCGGAAAGCAATTTGGTATGTCGTGGAATCTCAAAACGCATCTCCGAGTTCATACAGGTGAAAAACCATTTGCTTGTAGACTCTGTGTTGCTATGTTTAAA
Organism: Perichares adela; assembly: GCA_018251795.1. NCBI lineage: Eukaryota > Metazoa > Arthropoda > Insecta > Lepidoptera > Hesperiidae > Perichares > Perichares adela. Next base: position 2,410 of record DWPQ01000272.1, read on the forward strand.
CAAAAAGCTCACTTGCTTAAACACCTGTGTTCGGTCCATCGCAACGTTATATCTTCGAGCGAAAACGACGGCCGGACCAACACGCCAGGTCGATTCAACTGCTGTTTCTGTCAACTTACATTCGAAGCGTTACCGGAACTAATTAGGCACCTTTCAGGCCCGCACAATAGTTTACTTCTCAGTAAAAATCTTCACGAATGACGTCCGCTCACATGACGCGTGCGCACGCGTACCATTGGACTTTAAAACTTCTCTCCACCAGAGAGATCAATTGTGATATGTGTTTAAAAAGGAAATAATATTAAGTGATTAGTTTTAAGGAGAAGGATATCGCAGAGCGATACTCATAGTGAGACATTCGCAGAAGGTCGCTGCGGGTGTGATGTTAATGACTTATTTAAAAATCATATTTGCCGAATGGGTCCAAATTTTTATAATTTGTTTAAAAATTATAAACCGGGACCAATACCTTCCGAGATAGTATTTATTTGAAAGATGTATTTCATTAGTAAATATTATTTAAAGCCACCGACACACTAATTCCTTAAGCATAGAAAATAGACACGATTGTCAAAGAAAAGTTGCGAAGTTTGTACAGCCCGTACGTCACATGAACTACCTCCTAATTTAAATCAATATTTCCATGAATCTACCGGTGACGTGGCAATGCTTTGCATTGACTTACATATGGGATTTAAGTTGTATCGTCAATGTTTCTAGTCAGAATTGGAACTTAGAATATAGACAAATCGTGGAGTTGTATATTCGCCCCAAGACGTTACGCCATCATGTCTGTATCAGTTATATTCTTGGTGCTTACTTTTTAATGTACTACTAAAATTTGCTTACTTCGACACTACAAACGTCCTTTTATATTGTATTCAAAATATTCCATTTCCAACACAAATTGTTCGTCTTTCGTCGCCAGTTCCAACGCAATCTGATCTGACTCGGCATTTCGCAGCTTTTCAACGACACATAAAATCTCAATATATAGGTTATATTATGTAATATCTAAAGTAAATATAAATGTGTTCGTAATCTTTAAATCGTTCAGTTCGTTCGTGTCGAACATATTTGCGGCGTGGATGAACACCAAAGATTTGTAAAGAATGGAAGATGTTTTGGTGTATACAATTAAGAGAAATTTTATAGGGACCTGAAATGATTTTGAATTGTTAAACTTATCGTATGTAGGTACCAATTTAATAATCTCATGACTGTAATAATTAACTATTTTCTTTTCTGTAACCACTTCCGTAATTCCACTACGAGCTATTTTAGGGTCTTAAATGTCTTTCTATTTTTTTAATAATTTACTACCTTAGTATTAATGTAAAACTTGTCAGGCATTATTATCAAGTGGATATGTAAACAATATTGTAGTTCGATTGAACTTTCAAGCTTCTCGTGAGCAAACAATTGTGGCCAGTTATTTTTAAACGGTTATTTAAGCAATGCTGGGCGTTCAGTAATAACGTTAACGGTATTTTTTTTAGATTTGTTATAAAAATCCATAGAAGTTAAAGATGACGTTTTGTAATACTCATTTTATACGATTACAATATTTTAAATGTCATTCAAAACATATATTTGTATTAACTTGTCACATGTTATCAATGCAGAATTTATTTGTAATTTAATAAAACTAAAGTTACCAGCGAGTTGTTCAAAACTTAGAATAATTGACAAATTGTCAAATCGCTTTAATGATTTCTTTCGAACGTTACCTATCGTTATACCTGATTTTTTTGTTTTATTTTTGTGTTTTTAACGTCACGCGTTGACATATATTGTAATTGGGGAACAACTTAATCTTAAGCATTGTGATTTCGTCGTATCCTTAGATAATATCTATGTGATAAATGTGTTTTATTGTAATAAGTCGCAATGAAAACGCAGTCTTCCATCGCGTTTTCCATATTTTCGAACTTTTTTATTTGTAAATAGGAGTTAGGTTAAGTGGACACCGCATGACAAAATCGTCCAATCAAACCGTTGCTGCCAACATTTATACGTAAAACGTGAACTCGAACAAACCGTAGGTGTAAGGATTTGACCCACCACAAGAGCAGAGAGCTACACAGATTATAAACAACAATAAAGAAGAAAAATATACGTTTAATGATAAAACAAAATACATTGATAATGAGAGTCAAAAGATATGGGTTGAAGAATTCATGTTACTGGAATTAGAAACCATAAACAAACAATTAAGCTATACTGAGAATATAATTCTCGAAATTCTACCAAACCAATGCTGATATTTTGTGCACAAAACATCATACGTTTTTAGTAGTTGGGTAACCCCTTATATTTTTAAAGTAGGCTTAATATTATAGAAATTGGCAAGAGTCATTGAAGTTGTTAACATAAAAATCGATCACGAATTTTCAAGCATGTTATCAAAAAAATTAAAAACCTTTGTTTTACCAGCCTAACCGGTTTATCTGCGTGGACTTAAATAAACTACTCATATGAACGCAAAGGGGAAAGCGATAACATTCAATGTTTCTATCATTCATTTATATATTCTTAATACAAAGGAATATATTTCGTTAAGGCATATTTAGGTGACGGCACAAAAAGAACAAACCTGTTATCTCAAATACATGTAATGAGGGTCGATAGCTCTTTTCATTATCACCATAACATGTGTAATGCTCAAAGAATTTTATTGATTTTATAAAGAAAATATGCATACAACACCACACATATTTACAGATATTTTTAGATTTACTTCACACTAAATCATTTCAGTAGATTATGTCATATTACAACTAGATGCTCAAATATCTGTACAGTAGAATATATACTTTCAACTTAAAGAAGACTCATATTATGCAGTTCAAACCATATCGATTTATTACATTGAGATTATAATATTAAAGTATATCTATCAATAGAGTTACCATGCCGGAGCGAGTTTTAACAAATTGTACCAACATTGATCGGAAAGCAGACATTGTACCGTACGTTGCCTGTCTATTAACTACAAAACGATCACAGATTCCACTATCACCGGGATATTTGACTTGAAAAATTACTTTATTATGTAACCTTTACCCATAAATCCCATAATAATAAAAATTATTGCCTTAAAAGGGACTATTATTATGTGATTTTAAACAGGAATTTGGATACAGTTAAACTATAGTCTCCCATCTTCCTTCGATGGGCGATAAAGTAAAACTATTGTCTATGGTATCACATGTTTTAAGCAATCTGTGGATTCTGTGACATCAATTCGACTCAAAGAAGTCAAAGACTGAAAGGCTGTGCTATATGTACACTGATGTACACGACAAGCATTTCATTTTACGACAGATTAGGTACCGTTTCCACCTTTTACATTTTATGTAAGTGCGACGTGTATTTAGCCGCGGACTTCTTGCGGTTGTTGATGTGTTCGAATAAATCCGGAATATAATTGCCGGTAACACGTGAAAACTTTCTTAGTCACACGTATCCCCCGAGTTTTCGGCATCCGGCTAGAGCCAAATACAGACACTTTGTTCGCATCAATCTGAAATGCTATAGTTTCGTTATGAACGACAAGATGACTGCAAACAACGTCGAGGCGGAGTACATGGACATCGCCAATAAAAGTGCTTGGCCCATCGTTTACCAGGTAAGTTTTTGCGTAGGAGTGACGCGTTGTTTTTCGACAAGTATGCCACGCACCAATAACCGCCACGATTTTTAGTTTTACTAAGACAAATATAGTCCCGAATGTAAGTACGAACTTCTGGATAATCATTCGCGAGCTCTGACTTGGGACTATGCCTACAATGACATTAGTGAAAACTTAAACTGTTCACATGTGTTGGAAAAAAAATGTTTGGAATGAATAAATTGTTGCACATAACTATCTTCATTTCATAGTATGCAGAAATTATTTTTTTGCAATAGTACAGACTTACAATCTTTACCCAAAGCTTTGAAAGTGATTCCAAAATAAATAAAATACACACAATAAATAAAACTTCGAATTGTTTATTTATTTATAGAAGAACTTACACCTTAAAATAGCTTTATTGTTGTTTTAGTTTTGTTTAAATTGTTGAATTCAATCTTCAATTGTTTAAAACTATTACATAGCTTATGTTTTCATATCAATTCAAAATTATTTAATATTTAAAAGTGTACACAGTTAATTGTAACTGAAGAATGTTTTGTCTTGACAATTGCATTTATGACTGCAACATATATATTCTAGGTTATAGATTCTCACAATTCAATCAATTATGAATTTAGCATGATATGCGTAAGTAATTATACTATAGTGTTTAATATCAATATGATGATAATGACAAAGTTTCAGTGTCATTATGCATTTGTGGTAGATTTGTGTAAAAAGTAAACATCAGTTGTATGTTTATAGTGGTGGAACATATTGATAACTGCATACCATATCAGAAAGTCCTTTATGTTCTTATTGCATAATAATTGTTTCAATTAATTTATTCTATAGTAATAAACCAACCTTGCTTTGCTTGTATTATGAAATATGTAAGTAAATAGTGTGCTTAATGAGGCATGTTATTGTAAAATAAAGGAATAATATATTTATTGTCTTGTTATTTTTCATCAAGTGGCTGAAGTATTTGGAGTTATAAGATTCAGTCAGACAGTTGTAAAAATCCAACAATATCTGTCATAAATTGTAAGAACGACATCTACATACATCCATTAAAAATATATAAATTTATTTTATTTACAATAACAAGCTCTTTAATGTGTGGCAGTATTCAGCTACATTAAAATTTAATTTGACAATGTATATTTACAATATTTTTATGTGCTGTGCAAATTTAACCTTTTTTTAAACTTATTCTTCCATCACAGTTATCAGGAAATCCTAATTTTGAGCTTTAGGATTAAAAAATATTTAGTTCCTAGTTTTTCTACATTGAAATCTCAGCTCTATTGTGTTGTCATAAGACCTAATGTATGTTAAAGTATTAAGCACTTTCAAAGACAAAGACAAAACTGGCTTATCCTGCCACACAACATTTAAACATGTCAAACTTATCATTATTATTATTATTATTCACTGTATTTCTATTAAAGATGTGTGTTGGCCAATAAGGCTAAGATTATAAGATAGTAAATTAACAATTGTTACATAGATAGAAGACACTTAATAATTTTAAATATATATATTGCAATGAATATAATCAGCTGTGCTTAAGCTATTTGCAATGATCAGAGAATAATATGTTTTTTCACAAAAGAGTAATATTTAGTTTAACATTCCATTAGTGACCCCTGCAAGACACTACCATTTTCTAAAGAGGTTTTATCACTAATGTACTCATTACAGTCAAATTTCCGTGATCTCAAACCATGAATTAGATCTAGAAATTGTGACTATGTAATACAGTATAACTTTAGTTAATTACCTATAATAAATATCCCTAACATAGAATTATTATTTAATTTTGAATAGTTTTATTTGGGGGAGATATTTTATGTTGCATTGCTTTCTTGCTGAATGCTTATTTTGCTAGTGAAACTTAGGTACTAAACTTAACTATGCAAGGCAATTAAAATATTGCTATATTTTATTATGTTAGCAATTTGTTATAATTCTCTTTTTCTTGCATTGCTAACCTTTGGAAAGCATGGTTGATCCATACCACTTGTTAACAAATATAAAAATAAATAAATATATATATTTGAAGTGCTTACTTCCTATTATTACAGTGGCAAACATCACAACAATTGAACACCAACATAAGTAATAGGAAGTAAAATAAATAGGCCACAATGGTATCTGCATGCTATGTGAAAATAACAATAGTGGATGTTACAACTTTATGAGTGCAAGTTATCAATGCAAAACTGCATCAAACAGATTCCATTCTTAAATACTAAAATTATCGAGTTACAAAAATCATATGACTTACATGGCGAGATGAATTTTGGCGAAATTATTACCAGTACAGTATTATGTTACTATTATTTTATTATTGATCAAAACAGCAAAAATGTATGCAATTTTATTTTGAAGAGACAAAAATAATTTAACGACATATTTGAATTTTGTTGCTGGGTAATACCAAAAAATAATACAATTTTGAGGATATTTTTCATATTTTTAATATTTGATGTTTTTGGACTATAGTGATTATTTGTTATACATTACTAAAAATAATCTCTATTTATCCCTTTAACTTTTCTTGTATAAGGCCTAAGCTAAGGGCATGCTACTGTTACGTGCCTCTTGTAGAGATTAGTGTAAGCTGCAACATACATACAATACCAATATTTAATTATCTTTGCAGAAAATTGGTCGCGAGTGCCAATCTTATGGATACACATGTTTGGAGGCAAAAAAGCCACAGAACAAGCCACTAAATCGCTACAGAGATGTGAACCCGTATGATCACAGCCGCGTCATCCTGCAGCGAAGCGAGAGGGACTACATCAATGCCAACTTAGTGAAGGTTTGTTGTTTGATCAATTAGTTTCACTTAATGGTACCATTCTATTGAAAACCTGTAAATGTTTACATTTATATATCAATTTATGTATTATATAACTCCTTTTTATATCCGCCCTCCCCCCGCGCGCTCTGAATACCAACATGATTGAAATTATAAGGCTATCCATAATAGTTATTGTAATTTAGCAGTTGTCTAATCTTAATCCTAAAAACTCGTCATACTCTTTAGTTAAGCAAATGTTTGCCTAAAACTAAATATATAGTATAACATAAAGTAAAAGTATGTAATAAAAGTAGAGAACTTGTGCCGAGAAACCGTGCCTCATAGTCGCACGGTCACGATAAATGATTGCGGGTAGTTATAAAAAAGTGAATTGCAAGAAGTACGTACGTTTCTGAAAATATAAATTAACTGCACGCAACGAATTAGTTAGCAAGAACAACAATTGGTTTCGCTTATGTAAGTATGTAAATTGTAGTGTTTTGTAAAGTAATTAATATTTGATAAGTGGTCATAACAGTGCAGTATGATTGTAGCTAGCCTCGTGTAAGCTAGACGCACATGCACATAGTACGAAGGCACGGGTGCCCACTGCCTAGGTGCGGTACAGTAGCTATTATGTACTTGCTGCATCGAGGTCAGCATGCAATCAACTAATGCATTCTGTTTGTCCCTCGGGCACTGTATTATCCTTGATTTTTCCGACTACTAGCCGACTTACGATAATGCAAATACGATTGATGATATATTTTTTTTAAATAACCGGGATTTTCGTTGGAGTTCTGTTACCTAAGTCTTCGGGCGTGGTTGTCTTTGAACTGCTGACTATGGATTTCTTAGTTATTAATCCTGGATAATTTGGATCAGTCAATTCAAATCAATTTGGTATTTTGTAATAAAAACTTCACTCACAAAAGCGCATACACAAAGATAGAATCGCAAACAGTTTTATAGTAACTAACTACACTTATTCAATAACTTTAGTAATTTATAAATACTTCTAATAAATATTTTTGTTTCATCTCGTTCATGAGATCAAGTCAATCTTACTTTATGTACGACAGATAGAGATTTCTACTTATAAGGGTTTCTTATTTGACCTACCACAACCCTTCTAGACTCAACGTTTAGGATGTAGGTAGAAAAGCCAGTAATAAGCGGATCCACTGCTTTCTTTAGAGGGGTAACCTTTGGTGTTACTGCTCAAAGTCAAATGTTTAAGATCCTCGACAAACACATAACATTACGTGGCAAGTATTATTATTGGTCGGCAATAGAAAAATAAATAGAGAAAAAAGAATATAATATAATTTCTAATTACATATTTAAAGATATTTTTCAGTGGCGTTTTTGGGGAATATTTTATACAGAAAGAAACAGTTACTGTTGGATTCATTGATTGATTCTGTATGGTAACTTCTACATTCTACGTATTACACACACACGCTAGTTTTATATCAAAGATCACAGTTAATACTTGTTATTAAAATTTAAATAAAAAATAAACATATGCAGTTCATGAACGGCAAGAGTAATACTTCCAGAACGCTAAATTTTGAAGGAATAAGATGAATGCATAGTAATTGTAGAATTTATTGATTAGCATTAATACAAGCAAAAAATAATTATTTTATCATTATTAATATTCACAGTGGCAATACACTTGAGTTAAAGAAAGAAAATAATAAACATAATAACAATACACATGATCTACGCTAGCTGTGACCCCTTCGGCCAAGGCTTTGTAATATGAGGGCGCACACACACCTACTAACACACAAACGCTCGACTAGATCAGGTATTACACAGTGCAGTATAAATATATTCACTATAAGAACGAAGAAGAGACCGAATAAATGAAAGTGAATAATATATCTATCTCATTCTTTAGCAGGCTAAATCTTGTAGCTGTATGCATTTGTCCCTTTTTACTGTTCTTTTTTCGTTTAATCGGGAATCAAATCTACGATTCTGAACAAGTTTCATGATAATAAAAGAAATAGATTAGGTTTTCTCTATTAATACAATTCTCCTCTTTACGTGTCTGCTAGAACAATTCCTGTATGGAATAAGTAGTACCCTAATATTTACTATTCTCATTGTACTGATTTATGGAATTATTAACATACATTTAGATAAATAGAAACCCTGGGCCGTTCAATTGTGCTCTTTTAAAGGGTTAACAAGTAAACATATTGATTGTATTTGTTTCATGTATTTTATCGTTGATCAATTATGTAACTTGTAAGGTTTCATAGCGTACTTTGATCATGTTAAAGTTAGAGTTGCTATTTTGCGATTTAGTTTGACGGGCTTCTGTTTGAGTGTATATAAATTTAGTATAATATTGTTATTATACAGAGACATGAAAAGACCACAGTCCGACCTTGGGATGTGGTCTAATCCAAACCAATAATGTAGTATTTGAAAGAAATATAATATTTTTCTGTTCCGTTCATAAAATTTAAAATTTAATTAAGGGTAGGTATGTATGAAAGATTTGTTGTGATATTGAAGTAGTAGTATAAGAGGCTGAGAATTCCACGCTTGCCTCTTTATCCGCGCGAAGCTGTAAAGGCCCCGAGGGCCGACAGAAAAATGTCCATCGGAAACAAACAGCAAACTGAGTATAAGAGATCGCGGGTTATATGAGATTTTGCTCGTTAAAGTTGCCTCACAACTTTTTTGTTACATTAAATTATCATCATCACTATTTATTTATTTGTACTAAGTTCACAACGAGGGCCAATAATGAATTGGTAGTCTTCACACACATTTATGGAAATGATGAAAAAAATCTTTGGTATGCAGGCGTCCTCACGATGTTTTCCGTCGCTGAATCAAGTGATATTATTGTCTAGTAAGCACACATCTTTGAAATCTGTGATGCTCTTCTGCCCAGGAGACCAACGTTCAAATCACTATACTATATTATAACAAAGAGGCCGATCGAATTTGACTCGATAGACCTTGCAGAAGCTTCAACACTGTTCTATCGACATCAATTGATGAAGCTATGCTACCAACGTCCTGCGGCCGCTCCGTCCTTCATTATTTACATGAGTTGGAAACGAACGATCGATACTGATGGATTAATATCATAAAACGTTAATCGTATGTGATTTATCGAGTGTACCAGCGTAATGTGTATTATGTCGACCCGGTCCGATCCGGTATGTGGAGAATCGCCCTAAAACTTCCTCGGTAACACCATCCGGCCTATCGAGAGGGGCTCCGGGGCTCAATTGCGCCGACATTGTGCAGTTCGCAGATTACACACGTAATTTAAACTAAACTTTGAATTGAGATAAATAAAGTAAATTCATACTATCCTGTGCCTCTATAATTGGCCTGTCTGCTTAGCGAATAGTTCATCCAATCGTGAAGTCGTGATGGTCTACCTGATGCTAAGAGGTCATGTGACGCCACCCAATTAGAAAGTGGGGGATCAATCAGTAATCACCAAATAGCTTTGAATTTGTTTCTAAAACATTTCATGTTAACATTTTTATGAATCCTACTTTTCTGTATGTTACATTGGACGTAGTTATGCCACACGTTCCAATCCACATTAAGTTGAATTTGAAATAAAAGCAATTGCGTGTATGGTATTATTTTTTATTTTAACTAGTAAAGATCAATACTAAAGGTTTTATTGTTGCTTTATATTGTAATCAGATAATCATTTGTTTAATTCCTTTACAAAAAAAATAAGTTGGATAAATGGATTGGACCGTTTTGCATAACTACGTCCAATTCTAGTATGTATACTGTATTTTGGAACATTAATTATATAATAAACATGAGTGGATGGCATAGTGGTCTGATTTGCATCTAATCTAATTTTATCCGAATGAAATTGATCATGGTATCACTGTCAAGTTTGATAACTTCCTTAGGCAAAAACACATATTGACGCCATCATGTTTCTTTCTATATTTAAATTGAAGATCTCGTTTGATTTAGTTAGTAGATTGAATACCTCGTAAATAAAATAAAGGTCTGTATCCATGACATTGCCATTTTGGGCATTTCAAATATTAGCATGTTTGATTTTATGAATTCAACATAGATTTTTTTTTCAAAACAAATATGTGTTAAATATTCCATAAATTTGAAAATTTTTCGTGGATTCATTACAAATTCGCGTAATTATGAAATATAAGAATCGTCGTGATAACAATGGGGCTCAAATGGCACACATCAGCAACGATGTGTGATCAATAACAAATGATATTCGATTGTGGAAGCTGATAATCCGCACTTTACGCTGAATTAGCAGCTTTCGACGTTACTTTAAATCAATTCGATCCATTTGCGTCAAATTGGTAAGGTGAGTGCCTCACTAATTCAATAATCGCCAGCGAGACGAACGCGTTTAAGTTTGCCTTGCCTCTCAACAGACACAGAAACGAAGACGTTTTAAACAGCATCGTTATATGCAACTACTAATGGATTCTGCTTAACAAATCGTAAGCACTTAAGTTGGTTAAACCTGGTTCAACCCTTAAAAGCGTATAAAAACACAAAACAACAAATTAATAAGCAATTACTTATTATTTTATAAAAAGCTACTTATATGTATAATTAAACCAGTATCCTGTACGGTTTAATGTCATCAGAATTAGTTTTGATTCGAATAATGACTAAGTAAGGGTTTTTACCAATTTAAATGACTGTTGTTATAAAAGTAGAAATAAAACAATGTTTACCTGTTTCCAATATTATTTCCAAATTTATTTCCATTTTCCTACCATTCTTTGACATTTTACTTTAACCAGTACGGGTATATTCGTAATAATCGAGTTTAGTTCTATAGGACAAGGTTATATTTAAAAAAAAAGATTTTTCTACTGTATATGTCCACCACACGATTACATACTTGAACTTTTAGGTGATGAGATGCCGGGGCCCAAAAGATCTCCTTGTATAACATACGCGTATGTTTTGCGCCTTAGGCTGTTAAATATAGATTACATACGAAGTACATTCTTGTGTCATATTAGTACACGACCGGCATCGAATAACTGTGACCTACATTTTGATTTTTAACGTATCAAATATCATTATTATAACCTTAGCAGACAGCTAACATATATCTACCATGTCGTTTGTATAGTATAGACACATTAATAAAATATTATGTGTCCACTTTTAACCATTTGAAGGAATATATTAGTACGCTGGGCTCCATTGAAATCAAATTTTGGGTTAGTCTACAACGAAGGCCAACATCGTGAGGAAACCTTCATACCTGGGAATTCTCCATAATATTCTCAAAGGTCACCTAATCACTAATTTGCACTTGGCTAACGTGGTAGGCTATGACCTTCAAAATTTCAACATCCAAGCCCAGAAGTTGAACAATTGTGTTATGTTGAATGTTACATATACAATGAGAAAATTCATTTTGATTAGATGGATCGAGCTAACCGCAAGTACATCCTGACTCAAGGACCGCTCGTGTTCACGGTAGGCCATTTTTGGCTGATGGTTTGGGAGCAAAATAGCCGCGCAATCCTCATGCTTAACAAGATTGTTGAGAAGAGCGAGATCAAATGCCACTGGTACTGGCCCCACGGAATCGGGGAGCAACAGAAGATGGTACTCAATGACGTGAAGTTGACAGTAGAGCAGATCAGCGAAGAGGACTGCCACTACTATTCCACTAGGATTTTCAGGTATGGATGTTTAAAGATATATCTCTTGAAAATATTACCTGAACCTACTATTAGTAGGTACTAATAGTAATAATAGGTATTACTGCTACTAACAGGTTCTACTAGTGGAACCTAATAGTAGACTTTAAATGTGGAAACAGAATACACTCTCTCTCTCGCTCGCACTTATAAGTCGTGTCGATAGCCATAGTGATGCGTTAGCCGGTTTTCTATTGATTACGGTAATTAACAGTAATTCTATTGAAAAATAGTAAACCAGCTATGTTTACAATCATCCTTCAGTGTAATTGATTTAAAAGTCTTCCTGATAGTGATTTCGCTGCTTTTTTTCGAACATATGTCAAAAAGGGGGATTTATGTGTTTGATTAATACAGTTTTTTTATATTTTTCATGTTCTATCATATAATTTCTCTATAAACAAAGCTGATCCAGATTTTATATACTTAAAGAAATTTTTATTCGAATTCGTAGTTTGAATTGGGGTTAATTAGAAGTACTCCAGGCTAGGCTTGATACTTTTTCAATCGTCATCTAATTTTTATCTAATGAATTAGTTTTTTCGTGTTGTCATTTTATTAAAAAAATTACCACTTAAGCAGTTAGCCTAAGGGTATTTATTAGTCACGGCGATCACTATCTATTTTTTCCTGCTAGATTTGTGAGTTTTCTTTGGGGAAAAAACCGGCTGACGTAAGAAATTAATTTGTCGCTGCGACGATATCTATACGAAGTCCGATGCCTATACAGTTAATTGATTTGACCGTAGGCGATTGCCGACGCATTATATAATATGTATCTAGTAATTGATCGGTTATCTAGGGGGAGTTTAGTAATAAATATAATTATAATTTAGAATTTACGCTTGGGAGCGTCATTCTTAGTGTGTACCGTGAAGGACTGGAGTAAGAGTTGCCGGCATCGGTGTTCAAGTTCGGTTATAATATGAATATTTCAAGGTCAAAGTGACCTAATAGGCTTTAACTAAATTAGTGCGCTTTACCATCTACGACTAAATTACCAGTTTCCATCAGGTGGGATCGTAGTCAAGCTCTAACTTAATTAAAAATAAATTTATATGCTCTTATCAGAGCAACAGAACTATGAAAACGTACATGCTACTTTATATTGATTTTAAATCTTAACAGATTTGCGTGTTTAGTTCAATTACCGGTAAACGTAGAAGTTATTATAGTCAATGTTGAAATTTAACTATTGTCTAGGTCAAAGTATTTTCAAATAAATATAATTAAATGTTTTTCAAGGATTTATGATATGGAGAGCGAGGAAAGCCGTGAAGTGATTCAGTTCCACTACACGACTTGGCCTGACTTTGGAGTACCGAGTTCGCCCGTTGCTTTTCTGGAGTTTCTGAAGAGGGTCCGTGCTTCTGGCGCGCTGGAACCTAACGTAGGCCCTCCGGTGGTACACTGCAGCGCGGGTATAGGAAGATCCGGGACGTTTTGCTTAGTCGATTCCTGTCTCGTCATAGTAAGTGTTCAGTTTCTTATTGTAGTATTAATGGTAGGAGATCCTGCCTTGCAACGATCTTCGCCGAACGTATTATGGATGATATTTTTTAATATCTAATTAAATAGTCAAGATTGCAAACAGGTTGCCTAAAAATTTCAAACCGGAGTATCATTAAATTAACTTTTGTTTTTAACATTTGGTAATTACACAAATGCCTTACTAAGAAAGTATGAAGCGTATGGAATATGGAAACGTAAGGTTTTATTTTAGGTTACATCATTTTTTTCTCACCGCAACTCTTGGTACGGTCTCGAGATGACTGTTTATATCTGGTGAAGGTCGTTATATGTCGGAATCTTAGACCATGAGTAAATTTTCAATACATGCGTAACATGACATTGGCGTTCGCATCCAATAAAAATCTATTGGAACTTCGAAGTGAAATACGCCGAGGATCCAATTCAGCCTTTTGTTAACAACATCCTTTCAGTACGGACGATGCGCCTTTCTTGGCCATTCGTAAAGCGTATTGCAAAGAATTGTAATAGCTTGCCGGCGTCGATGTTACTGCCCGATTATAATGTGGGCGGTTTCGAGTCGAAATTGAATGACTGGCTGTTACTAACTTGGCGCGCTATACGATTTAAAGCTGTCTAAGTCTACCTACGATAATTTGTCATGATTTTGTTATTAGTTGGCTCTGGTTTTATAAATAACCAATACACAAGCAGTATGCATGTGTGCTTATGTGTGAAAGCGGTCGCTTTTGCCCATGGAAGCAATTGACACCAAAGGTATGCAAAGATTTCAAGTCCCCCCCCCTCCCCTTCCCCCTCCCTGTACTGAATACTTGCCGTGACAATGTTTCATGAAACTTGGTCGAGACATCGATGTACACTATAAAGATCGTGAGCGAGTTAAAACGCCAAGGGTTGAGTAATTGTCGAACTATATTTCAGTCAGAGTGATTACTTTTAGAAGTTAAAAGTAGTATTAATATAAAATTTTATAGGTCATACTTATGTGCACTTTTAATTATTTCAGATTGAAAAGGAGGGACTGGACAGCGTAAATGTTCAAGACATACTGTTGGAAATGCGTAAAGACCGCATGGGCTTGATACAAACACCGGACCAGCTCCGTTTCTCGTACCAGGCAATCATCGAGGGAGCTAAACGATTCGATCCCGACTATGTAAGTAGTTTAATATATATAGAACATATATTTGTTGATAGAATTTAACTATCATTATTGTAATCTGGTGAAAACTGGATTAAAAAATCAATTTGTTGATAGATTTTAATTATCGTGATTTTAATACGGTTGAAATTGTAGTACAACAACCATTTGTTGATAGAATTTAACTATTACGATTGTGATCTGGTGAAAACGATATTTCATAAATGTAGTTTTTGCATTTTGCAGGACTATTTAGATCTTTTATGCAATGTATAAATGATCTTCTAGTGATCGGGGCCATTCAAATGTTTGTTTTTAATATATTTAAATATGTTATTCGTGTAATCAATATTTATAAATCTGAAATCTGTCGTAAAAAGTACTATGTAGGCCAATTGGAGATTGATAAACTTTGCACACAGAATGAAATATACAAAATTCTAAGATGTTTTCTTCACCGCGAAAATAAATTTCTAACAAACCACTTTGATAAATATAGGTGCGTCCAAGATGAGAACCCGCGACCGCGTGTGGTATATAAATTATTCTGTTCAAATATCCTAAAAAGGGTATGGCTACTTTAGATTGGTCGGATGTCGCTTAATAAATACGCACACATTATATTTAATAGTAATTTGCATAGTAAACGTCTCCTATTATGGATAACAATGAACTCTCTAGTGTAAAATATTATATTTTACATAGATGTACCATTTATTGTACGGTTTACCATAAATAGAGCTAATTCAATGCCACGCAACGTCTGTATATACAGGGTGTTCGCTACCATTCTTGTAAACGAAGACAGGTGATGCTGATGATGTTTTACGTACTCGTGGCGTTCGACTCATGAACCAATTTTTTTTTCATCGTATCATAAGTACTATATTCGTTACCTGTATTATTTTTTGGGAGCGATAGCCTAACACCCTGTATGTATCGGTACAAACATACGTACTTAATTAATATACCCCAAGAATAGGACTATTTAAAACGGTAGACATTGGGAAGCTATAAATACAAAAGGCGGGGTTATTGCAAACCAGTTATTTATTTCGGACAACATTAAAATGCGTGATTAAATAATTAATTATTTATATATAATTTATTATATAGTTTTTTTTTGTATTCTCAATAACGTTTAAGCCTACCGCACTTTCTCAATAACGCCAAGGGTTGACTGGGAGAGAATGCCTCCAAACATTAAGTCCGCCCATCTATCTATACTTATTATAAAAAACAAAGTCCCGTCATGTATGTGCCCCTTTTTCTCAAAATGTACTGAACGGATTTTTGTACGGTTTTTACTAAAAGATAGTGCAATACT
>DWPQ01000273.1:0-18515 GCA_018251795.1 Perichares adela
CCGAAAGAATTTTTCAAATCGGTCCAGTAGTTCCTGAGATTAGCGCGTTCAAACAAACAAACAAACTCTTCAGCTTTGTATATTAGTATAGATGTATGCGCTGGGAAATAAGACGGAAAAATAAAAACTAGTATTCAATGTACAAAGATACCGCTTATTTCTTAAATCATGTCTATCTACACGTAGGTAGTAATTAAGAGAGGTAGTCTGGAATCTATAATCCGCCCTTAGACTTATCTTATAGACTTAGGTTTGCTGTATCGACTAAAACGGAAGCAGTGATCTGCTCATTACTTTCTGTTCTTCCATAAAATATATTCCCCTCTTGATTTAAGTGAGAGTATTAATAATTTATATCTATGACGTATAAAAACATCTTAGATTGATATTCGGGTTCTTTGTGAGGAGTCCGAAGTTATCCGACATAAATAAAAAGTTGTCCGTCTTTATTCGTCGGTAAAATACGGGTACACGCGGATATCCGTGCTTTATCAAATTCACAAAAAACTACAAAAACTTAGGTAAAACATCCGTATTGTATTCCTCTAGAATAATGTCTCAGGAAATTTAATAAGTGATACGCCTGATGTTCTTGCAATGTAGTGAGACTCAACTTCATATCACCATGTTTTTCCGTCCGACGATTTAACTAACAACGTTTTTTCAGTTCAGATAGAAAATAATCGCAACATTAGAACGTTTTTTTCACAGTTCAAATAGAAAATACGCAACATTAGAAATATACGGACCTAATTCAAATTTTATAAAATTGACTTTATTGCATAAATAGACCTACTTTATCAGTCTTCATCAATTATTAATAAAACAGCGACTCAAAGTGCCAAAAAGAGATAAATATTGTCATTGGATTTCTTTTGCTCCTAATAAAAAGCTCTTTACAATAAAACTTGAAATCTTTCAGATATTGAAAAATGTACTTAAACATTTTAATAATAATTTGATACAAAAATACTGTGTATTTTTTTTATATTTAGGCTTTAAACATTTAACATTTGATTAAATGGATACTAACTTTCGTATCTTTAATAGCAATTTCCCGTAAAATTGTTTTTTCGTATTGGGTCTCTATAAAGGTGCGCTATGTTTATGGACGGATATTATCAAAATGCATGCGTGCGTAGATGTGTGTGAGATTACATGCGTCTGTGTAACCTTTTATTATACTTAAACGAAGCACATAATAGCTATTTAAATAGTTTAAAGAGCTCCGGTCAGCTCTACACAGTAAACACTACAATAACTGTCACAATTATTATTTTATGTTAATAGTCAACATACGATCAGCCGGGCCATCGGAGGTAAGCGGTCACAGTCGGTCATGGACGTCCGTGACATGGACGGCATCACTAGAAAATCCTCGTGTGACTTGTGTTTTGAAACATCTCAGTTGGCAACGTCTTTCATTGTAGAGTTCCTAAAGCAGAAATTGGAGGACTACGTGTCGGTACATCTACCGAAGGTGACGGTGCTCAGGTTGGCGAATCGCAGTGGATTGATCGCGGCGCGGCTGGCGGGCGCGCGCCGAGCCACCGCCGACGTGCTCGTGTTCCTCGACTCGCACACAGAGGCCAATGTTAACTGGTTGCCGCCGCTGCTAGGTAAGTGACGGTTACATTCGCCTGGTGGCATATCCCTTGAGTTATTTTATGCCAATAGCTGATAAACAAAAGACCCATGATGGTAAGAATTCATTGCTGTCCGTACAACCGTAACAACTCGGGCATCACCGATGTGGACGAATTAGAAGGGAATTGTTCGCTGATTTATATATTGCTCTCCCAATAAGCATTCCAAAAATTATGAATTCTAATTGATGATATCTTATTGGCACATTAAACGTTCCGAAAAAAGATTTGATTGATTTTGATTAATGATAAGTTACTCTTACGTTATACATCCCAAAAAACAAAGACACAAAACAGTAACACAAAAAGTTGATTCTAATTGATGATAACTTACTCTCCCGTAATGCATTTAAAAACTTTATTTTAATGGATGATGATAATTGGTAGAAATGTGATCACGGAACTGTATCGCAGAGCCGATAGCGCTGAACTATCGCACGGTGGTGTGTCCTCTGATCGACGTGGTGGCGTACGACACGTTCGAGTACCGCGCACAGGACGAGGGCGCGCGCGGCGCCTTCGACTGGGAGCTCTACTACAAACGTCTGCCGCTACTGCCGTCCGACGAGCGACACATGCCTGAGCCTTTCGAGTGAGCACCTTTTTATTTGACGACTTTCCGCTATACGATAAAAGATGACGCTAACGATGCCTGAATCACGGTGACGAAGTTTTCTGATATATGCATAATAATAAGTTCCGAAGTGCTGGAAAGAGATCTACATTTGTCAAACATTATTTCAATTTGTAAATTCATTGTTAGGTGTAATAATATTACAATGCACGTTATTAATAGTCCTCTAATAATTGTTAATGGCAGTTAAATCTACGTTATTACTTGGTTTTTCGTAGTGATGCAGGTATCATTAGTAAGAAATTTTTAATTGCACCATATATGGTTATTTGGTAAATACATATGTAAAAATTAATGCAGGATGTGACATATCGGTAATTTTTACTTACGATACTGTTAAGTAAACCAACTTTTCAACGTCATATAATTAATTAACGTAAAATTGCCATTGGTATACATAAAACAAAAACTATTTAGAGAGCTAGAATGATTTTACAATGTTGCGTTACAGTGGAAAGTTCTGGATTCGTAATGCATCCAGATAAGTATATTATGTATACAATATAGTGTACTATGATGTAGTGTATAAATTAAGAACACAAAGGTGTTGCAGGGGTTATCATTTGTGAACACTATGTGTTTGTTGATTCAGGAGTCCTGTAATGGCGGGTGGGCTGTTCGCGATATCGCGCGCATTCTTCTGGGAGCTTGGCGGATACGACCCCGGGCTTGACATTTGGGGAGGGGAGCAATACGAACTCAGCTTTAAGGTAATACCACTGATTAATAATTTCGTGGGTGGCGGTGGTGGTTTTATAAATTTTGTTTTGTTAGTTAATTATCCTCTTTAAGGTGTTTGAGCCAGTTTAAGATTTGGGAAATCGGAACTACATCGCAATATAGTTAAATTGTTACGTGAGAGAGGGTGTAGTTGTTTTTTAGTATGTATAGTTGGCTCTAGGACAGTGGTCGGTAAATTTATTAGCCAAGGAGCTATATATGGACATTACAACTATACAAAAATAATGGGTAAACTTTTATTACACTAAATAGGTAGTACACGCCTCCCGTGGTTAATTGTGCCAGAGCCGCACTTAAAGTGCAGTCGCTAGTGGGCAGTCCTAGTTGGTCGGTCGTAGTAGTTTAGTCGCTAGTGAGGGAGTTCTTATAGTTAGTTGTAGTTGGCAAGTTCTAGTCAGCCAGTAATTGTATGTATACAGAGATTAAGGAAACAAAGAGCCGCATGCTCTGGAGCCGCACTTTGCCAACCACTGTACAAGGACATTATAAATTTTCGTTCAGCATATAAACGACTTCTGTGAGTTATCGCAATACATCGCAGATATGCATGTAAACTGTGACCGGTGTTGCAGGTGTGGCAGTGCGGTGGGCGGATGGTGGACGCGCCGTGCTCCAGGGTGGGACACATCTACCGCAAGTTCGCGCCCTTCCCCAACCCTGGACATGGAGACTTTGTCGGTCGGGTCAGTGAAACACTTAATACATACAAAGAAATCATTGTTAAATCGTATAAAATATTTTTTTTCGTTGTACTCTAATCATTGAACCTGAAGATCCCGTAGCCTAGTAGGTAGTGACCCTGTCTGCGAAGCGAGGGGTCCCGGTTAGATTCCTAGTCGGGAGAAATATTTATGTGACAGATAAATATTTGTTCTCGGTTCATGTGTGTTAGGGAAAAAAACGGACGTCTACAAGCGCTCTTAGTGATGTGTTATTTGTGTTGTCCATGCCACCCGCGACACAGGGAATCCTAGTGCGGGGGTATGAGTGTGAGCGTAGCGTTTATTATTATTATCATTGAACTGTGTTTTCATAATATTACTACACCGGCAGACTTTGTCCTGCCCGGAAAAGCAGCGACTAGACTAGGACAATGTTTTTATAGAACATTGTTATTATGTATCTCATTACAGAATTAAATTCCTCGAAAAACTAAAAAATATTAGGGAAAATGTTGCCTATATTCATCTCAGGACCTTCAAGCATCTCCATATGAAGTTGCATCACAATCGGATCACCGGTTTGGCCGTGATTATGTCACAGACAGACAGTGTTAGTTTCGCAATTATAATATTAGTGTAGATTGTAGAAGGGAAATTAGACGTGAATGCCGAGTATTTATGTTTTTCGTTCTGATGTCATACCTGTCAACGTGACATGTGTCAGTGTATCTTGACATGTACAGAACTACCGGCGCGTAGCGGAGGTGTGGATGGACGAGTACGCGACGCACGTGTACCGGCGGCGGCCGCACTACCTGTCCATCGACCCCGGCGACCTGTCGGCGCAGCGCGCGCTCCGCGAACGGCTTCACTGCAAACCCTTCCGCTGGTTCATCACGCAGGTGACGATGCAAATGTTCACTGCTTAGTGCTTAAGTTTGTCTCACGCTTTTAAGTATCACAGATCTTTCATTCTAAAAGTGCACGCCCCTCCACCAAATTAAATTATTTCAATGTGTAAAAGAAAATAATTACTTTACTATTTAACTTGCGCAGGAATTTTAAGGTAAACTCGACTGATTAACGCACTTAAAGGCCAACTAGTTGCTCGACTGGTTTAAATTTTTGCAAATGTCCATATCCACTTACCATCAGGTGACCCGTCTGCTAGTTTGCCTGCATATTGCATAAAAAAAAATCTGTGTATGTGAGGGTAAAGACATTGGAGGGGTGTGCACTTTTAGGACGAAATATCTCTACAAGTAACAATGTTCTGAGTGGAAGATTTCGCACATTAAACTACTGTAGGAAATTATGTATTCAAATCTGGCTTAAAGTTGTAAATATTCAGGTGGCGTTTGATTTGGTGCACAAGTATCCGCCGGTGGAACCGAGCCCCTTCGCCGAGGGCAGAGTGAGTACTCTACTACATTTTAATCCTTTGTTGACCTCGCTTTTGCAACTATATCCATGTTCATGTACTATAATCTATTATGCTCCCCTTCCTGCATAGATAAGGCCGTTAACGCACAAGCAGCTTTGCCTGGACGCCCACCACGGTGCTCAGAATGAGAGACTACAGCTCAAAACGTGCACGGAAGCCGCGTCAGCCGAACAGAGATTTGTACTCACCTGGCACAAGGACATCAAGTGAGTTATGTTAGACACACACACAAACTAAGTTAAAGGCTGCCTTTGATATGATGAATGATTATCACGTATGGCCACTAGGTTTGTAGAGCTAAATATATTTTTTATTTGACCCAAAAATAGAATTATGTACGTATTTAAATATTATTATATTGATTAAATATAACTTTTTAATATTGTGGTATTGTTAAGGTATTCTCGCTATGTTTTCCTAACCTTAGCAAGTAATAATTAATCTATAAAATGAACGTAACTTTTAAAAAATATTGCGTACATAATTTACGCTCTGCGTTCAACGTAAGTTCGGCGATCTTATATCTGCAGCTGTACTACATGTTGATTATAGATATCTGTGATTTCAATTATGAATCCGTTCCTGTTTGCAGAGTTAAAGACAGGAAAATGTGCTGGGACCTACCGGACTCGGCGCCTCGGAGTCCTGTTCTGTTGTACGGGTGTCACCTGGGCGGCGGCAATCAGCTGTGGAGGTACCACCCGGTAAGTTACTGTAATAATGTAATAGTTTTGTTTTATTTGATTTGCTGTCCGTCTAATCCAGGTTAATCGTTAATAATCAGATCGGTTTACTTGATTGTTCAAATAATAATAATAATCATTAACCCGCAAAAGGGCCATTTGATGGTAAGGGGTCTCAGCAAGGCCCAGGACGGTCGGAGTGGCGCCAGTTAGGGGAGGCCTATGTCCAATAGGGGACGTCTAAAGGGTGATGGATGGATGGGCCCCTTCGCCCATGGACGGCCACGACGCCAAAGACATGAATGACGCGATGATTTCCAAGGAGTGGAACATATTATTATTATACGAGATACTAGTAGTAGACCTAGCAGACATTGTCCTGCCCTAGAAAGCAGTGACTAGACCAGGATATTTCTTTTTGTAGAATATTGTTTTATATATCTCGTAAAATAATGAAATTCCAGAACAAAAAATGCATCCCAACACCTTTAAGTACCTCCATATGAAATTTCATCACAATCGGTTCCCAGGACCTTCAAGGATCTCGGATCTGTGGTTTGGCCGTGCTTCCTTCACAGAGAGTTACTTTCACATTTATAATAAAAGTATAGATAACTTGTTGAATATCCAGGACACGAAGGAGATCACTCCCGGGACACGCGGCAACTGCCTGGAGTGGGACAACGGCTCCAATACAGTATTCATCAACCACTGCGACGGCTCGTCCAACCAGCGGTGGACCATCGACACGCTCCACCGGGAGATGTTGGACAAGTGGGAGTCGGTCCACTTGCGAGTCACGGGGCCCGTCGAGGACTATTGACATCGTGGTAGTGAGGTCAGTGAACTGCTTCTAAATCAACGGACAACTTGTGGTTCCGATTTGTATGTAAAACATTCAGACACTGGATTCAGTTGTTTACATATGTATAGCTACACTGGGTATGGACAATAATATTCCAATGTAATTTGTATAAATAATTCTTCAGTAATGGGTGCAAAGTGCTGATAAATTTGATTTGTATTATATAAATAATTGTTTTTACATATTTGTAACGGCGTCTGATTTGAATTAATACTATAAGTCTACGCTGCCTGGAGCATCTGTACAGTATTGGGTTCAACCCATAATGCATAATTGTAGCTAAATAACAGAGGGAAAAGTCAGTGCCTCTATCTGTCTTAGTCCGTTGCGATCTACCGTTATGAGATAAAAGATGGCGCTGACGCATCCTGAATCACATCGAAGTTTTTAAATAATATAGAAATAGAAAAAATAGAGGTCGGCCGCTCCTTAGTCGTGGATATTGGACATTAGCTGATGCTACTTCGCCATTATCTTCCTGTTGAAGGCTCAGTACTAACTGGTCAATACTTTTGCGTGATAGTAGAGTGCGTTAGTTTGGTCTAGTCGTGGATTGTTTGTCTATGTATTTCATTTTAAAAAGTTATCTTGTGTTGTGTTAACACCTACCATCAACCTTTTCCACATCCACCCAGGGTTGACTGGTGGACGATGCCATTAGTAATTATGTTTGCCCTTTGTTTTCTCTTTGAAGAGGTGACATAAATTAATAAACTTGGACTCTGGCTCTAATGAAATTAAATGATATTTTATTCGAAGTTAATTCGAAGTGAAATTTTGTAAGTCAAGCTACGCATCGCATTTGTAAATCTATAAAGACGTGGTTAGGGAGCATATTTCCTTACTAACAGAGAACACTTATAGCTATGTTATTATTATTCATATTGTCTTTTTGTGTATAATAAACTCATGTCCAATCAAAACTGAGAGTGTCGAAGCGAATTGGTTCAAAACATTCAATTAGAGTTCTAACATTCATTTTTTTTGACTGGGAAACTATGTAAAATCACATCACAAAATTGTTTTATGCCTACTAAAATATATGTAATACTAGCTGACCCCGCCAACGTTGTTTCGCCATATAAAAGTTGGTGTAAAAAAATAGGGGTTGGTGATAGAAAGGTGAAAATTGGGGGTTGTATGTATTTTTTGGTGGCCACATCATTAAAAAAAAATTACCATAAAATAAAAAAAAATATGTTGAGCGTGGGGCCCCATAATACTTAGGGATATGAAAAATAGTTAATAACCTATTCTCAGAATCTACCTAATGTACGAAAAAAATTTCATAAAAATCAGTCAAGCCGTTTCCGAGAAGTATGGCTACTAACACTGTGACTATTTCTTGTATTCCTTTTTCTTGTATATTTTTTTACATTTTTAAAAAAATAATTGTACTTTATGCGTAAATAGTTAGATGTAGGTTAATAGGTTAATAAAATGAATAAAAGTAATAATACACTGTATTGTAAATATATGATTGTAGGGCGTGGTTACTACTACGTCATAGTTTAGCGATTTGAAGGGAACGGGAGGGTTTACGTATGGATCCTGGACATACCGCTAATTTTCAAAGTTATGTGCGAATTAGAAATAATTATCACTTGGTGAACAAAGAGATCAGGAAACCTGCATACCTGAGAGCTTTGATAATGACTCTAAGGTGTTAAAACTGCCAATTTGCATTTGGTTAGCATGGAATTAGCTCTCTCACTGTGAGATGAGCACAGCAAAGTGACAATTATAGATTGTGGTAGTCGCCATAACATAGTATGACGTCCGAGGGATGTATTGTAGTGCAGTAGAAAATTAAACAATTAACTCATTTGTGTTGCCGTAGTTATAAATTGTATTATTAAAGGTTTCACTATTAAATTTAATTGTTATTGTCTTGGTCTTTCTCAAATAGAGCAGTAAAGCCTCCTCTAAATTTAGAGGAACGAAGATGTAAAAATGAAGAACAAGGAGATGTTATTTGTTACCCACTTGATTGAAACAGCAATATACTATGTTTTAATAATAAGTATGTTAAATAATTAAAATGCCACATGAGTTTAGCCGGATAAGATAAGATACAAAACTCACAATAAAATTTCCAATTGACCTTATTCCTGTAAACCTACGTAAGTAGTGTGTTCCTAAAATACTGAATTTATATAATGTTACATTATTTTTTATTTTCTATAAGTCTGTATATTCTTTCATTTATATTTTAAATTCACGAAATGGAGATGGAGTTGGGACAATTGTTACTCTCATAGGGGCAGTGGGTGAAATGAGATTGAGAGATTATGAGATATTAAGCTAGTCTCTTGTGTAACTATGTAGTAACGTCGGCATTTTGATAATTCCTATATTGTTGTATGAAATGTAGAGAGGTAGTCTTATTATACTTTTAGAAGGGTGCTTTTAACATGTACCGATACACTATTATAATTTAAAAAGTTATTTACACTAGTAGAATTTAAATACAATAAAAATATATAAAATGCATGCACGATAAAATAAATTGTCACTGTTTTTTATATGAATATTGTAAACGAACGTAGAATTAGGTGCAATTGTAAAATTACTTTGTATATCTTTTGTAATATAACATGTTGGTGTTGTGTGTGTTTTTACAATGTTTTGGTGTGGCTGTGATTTCTTTTGTTTTATACAGACCGCACTTTGAGACCGAGAATGATAACTTAAAATTAGTTTTTGAAATATTTTAACCGAGTTTTGCGCGGGTGTTCCAACTGAAGAAATTTATTTATTTGAAATAAAGAGCTGTTTACTATCATGAATGTTTGAAATAGTTTTAAATGTTTCATCAACTGACTTAAAGCGCGTTAATTTTGTTCAATATCAAATTGTTATTGATGCTGATTTAAATAAATTGAGTCATTTTCGTTCTTGTAATGCGTTGATGAGATTCATGCAAAGTTGAGTGGCTCCTTATAGATTTATAACAATCCATACGCAAACGATTTAAATAATTAATATGTGACATACGTACTTAAAATAACGAAAAAGTAAAGTATAAAATTGTTGAAACTTTGTTTATAAGAGATTAAGACTTTATATATGTATGTAAAAAATATTTGTGTTTTGACCGTATGCTCGTTATCGTTATGATATTGGTTATTGTTTACTCCGAGGTCCTGTGTACTTACTGTTGGTCGCGTGACCATTCAATGCTAGTATCTCGCCATATAATTTATTGAATGATAGGAACATTTGTTACTCTGAACTTTATTCACTTTGAAATATAAAGAACTTGGACTCGATGTATTTAAAAAAAAAGACGATCGCGTATCCGGTTTATAAATTCGTTATTTATCGCAGTAGATATATTCATCGATTGCAGACCTTTGTGTATTACACGCTGAATTTTTAAGGAACTATGTGTATTTTGTAGATATATGATTTGCGGAGTAATGGTATATACACATTTTTCTGTATGAATGAAATACTGTCGTGGTTTTGTGTTGTTATTGTAATTTTGTTAAAAATTCGGAATATATAATTATGTAAAATAAATTATTTTTATTACAATTCAGACTGTTTTAATGTCACATTTTCTTTGATATTGTACGATAGATAATTATAAACCGCAAATACCCCCAAATCCAATGTTTAGTACGAAACAATCCATTTACATTCTAATATTGAATACTTATTATTATTACATATACATTGATTGGTGGAAATTATTATTGCTGTCTAAATAAATATGTAAGCGGGTTTCCATCAAGAAAACAAGGTTCAGATAATTTATCCGATGTAAGTCAGTAGTAGCTTAATAAATAAGTAGTACACACTACCGCAGTGACACTGTTAGAGCTCTTATACACGAGCGGCAAATCGCCAACGGCAGTTACTCGTCGTTTATGTTTGTATCGTGCCGCGTCTGCTGTTATGTCGTAGACTGCAAATAGTCCAGGAGTGCGCACATGCTGCGGTTTTATAAAATGGGCTCCAGTGACAATATTGATGTTGAAATGCTAATTGTAGCAGTAAAGAAACATGCTTGTATTTGGAACTTTAAACTACAAGAGTACAGTAACAAAACAATAACAACAAAAATAATAACAGTGCTTCTTCTTTGAAATTCATTTGCCAACTGGCTCCTGTACAAAGAGTGAATGCCGTGGAGCCGCGGCGTTGACGTGTCGAGCCGACCAGTCAACGGCTGCCGCCGACGGTTGCATTTGTCTCTGCCGTCGGCGATTTGCCGCTCGTGTAAAAGAGCCCTTACTAAGTTCTTTGTCGTTTGATCAATATTTTTCATTTGAGAAATATCTACTGTGACTGCATACAAAAGGGTAAGGGGAACATTAAAACAAAAAGTTAGTTTTAATATTTTATTACATATTCCATTAGAATACCTTCTATATTTATTATCGTACATGCTGTCACCCGGCCAGCACGCACAGGTCCTGCTATGGAGTCCTCTCGGACCTGACTATCTATACACAGAGTATTGGGGTCTACGCACCGTATCTACAATAATACAAATTAAATGCAGCTCGAGGGATCTACATGTTAATGCCTTGACCGCATCGATGAAGCCCTCTAAAAGTTCTATAGAAGCTTAAATTGTCTATGGTAAGTTGATGACGGTATACTAGACGAATGCTGATCGATTTTTCTTCGAGTTGGAGGTGTGCGTGTTGTCTGCGTTCAATTTAATACAATAATGAAGTGATCTATAATAGTGTCAACAAACTATTCCAAGTGAGATTCAGTTTTAAACGCGTGCATGGGTTAGTTTTACGAAATGACAAAACAACGGAATGTTACAGAAGTATGTGGATAAATTAAACTTAACATCCAAAATCGTTATATTATGTATGAGTATTTTGGTATTAAAATAAGGGCTAATGAATAGAGTATCAAAATATGGTTATAAGATTATGAATGATAGTGATGTTACCAAATCGATCAGCGCAGTGTCGCTGTGTCTAGTAGTTAGTACAATGACGTGGACACGTCAGGCGGCCCGACGAGACCTCGCTCCGATATATTACATAACCTCTGTACTCTAAAACCTTAACGACTGTTACGTTATAAATAATTCAAGCGTAAAGATATGTACAATATTTTTTACACGATACAATTTTAAGTACCTATTTACAAATTAGAATTCTTTATACATCATAAAAAAGATACCTATACTGCTCTAGTAAATATCACCGCGAAACGAATAACTACATTCACAATAGATAATATCGTAATATATAGTGTTATATTAATTATAAATAAAAATACATCTTACACTCACTAAATAAAGGATAAGACGTATTACATTACAGTATTGCTTCGTTTAGTCACATTTTGAAAAATATCACCATGTTGCGGGCCGTCGCGGGCCCCGGAGAGCGTCCGTTACAATTCATCCCGTTTTTAAATTTTCTCTTGTAAAAATATCGTCGCCCTATCGTCTCTCACTCAGTCAACTAGCATCCAATTAGTACCTCTAACACGAATTAGACACCACAATTTAAAGAAACACATTTATGGACATACATAATACATATAACTATAAACTACTTTATAATTACAATATTCCTTCTCACTGACTTACATAAACTAAACGTCAAACTTACAGATAAAGAGAAACTTGTGATCGATGGCGCGATAAAGTTACCTTGCAAGTACCAATTAAAATAACCACTTTACCGTAGTGAGAGTTGCGATTATTCTGTCATTAGAATACATTCTATCGCATTCTATAATATACTAAGAGTAAACATCGTGATAAATAACAAAAACAAATACCAAAAAAATATGAATCATATAAAAATACATTTAGAATTAGACGAGAAATGGAAATAAGATACATTAAATTCTGAAAATAATTTTCAGATACCAACGACAAAACAATACGATACTTTATCGCTCCAATGACCATAGACGATAAAAAGCTAAATAAAATTGAGTATTAGATCGTTCAGCCTCTAGCGACGCTACAGTAAGCCAGCGAGAAGGGCCGACCTACCGGGACATTGTAAACCTACTGTTCGGTTATTGCACAACACTTGCATACTGTACGTATCAACGTTTCATTGTGTACTTTCATTTTATTTGTCTATTAGTTTCTCGAGGCCTTAACTTATGGGGTACGTCTAGAAGAACTCTGTCGCTCCGGAATATGGCGACAAATTCTATTAGGCCACACGTAAGCCATTTTTCTATAATGGGGTTCATCATATAATTGCAACCAACAGGAGTAGGTATACAGCTGGCACGAGTACTAATCAAGAGGAAGAAGTATAATTAACCACATTGAACGATTAAAGTCGTATGTACGTATTTGTTTTCATTTCAACCATAATCTGAGTTTTGTTACACGACGTACACTACTGGAAATCCTTACCATTAAGCTAATCAGCAGAATAGTATATTTATTAGAGAAGATTAAGAACCTCCGTACTGTCAAAATGTCTAGGAAAGAGTTAACGGCAATTGATAGAGAACTCGGCTACGAAACGAAGGTACGGAATCAATACACAAAAGGCGCATAGTAGGATAAATATGAAAATTATTGCTTAGGTTTATAATAATAGTATTGCGAAGTAAAAAGACCTTAGGTCTACGATACAAAAGAACACCTACAAGAATAAAGAATATATTTACAGATACATACCTAAAGTATGGATAGAACAAAATATTTGGCTAAAATATTATAGGAATACATGATTCTTGTGAAAATAATCTAAGCGATCAGTGTATAGGATTAAAGTTATTAAAATATTGTAAATGAATATCAAAATCGATTAGAAGATTGTGATCGTTCTGAGTATTATGGTTTCGCAATTATTATGCTCAGTTCGTATTATAAGCTTGTCAATAAACGTTCGTCCGCATGACTCGTTACCCTGTAATGTTGTCAAGAGATTCAACATCGTATTATGCAAAGGATGCTACTAAATAAGATTCGGTCGCCTAAGTACGTAAAGCAAACGAGTTAGTGTTTCCGGCCCTAACGCTAAGTTACGTAACACAGCTCGTCCGATAGAAAACCATTCACCACCACTCGGTCCCGTTACAAAACCGCGCGGACAGTCCGCGCCCTACACTAAACCGATCACAAGAGCTCACATAGAAACCGTCCACCGCAGAAAACACTTCAGTCCTTTAAAAAATAGTGAGAATTAAAATGCTACCGGGACAACCGCGTCGAGGTACGTCAGCGCGGCGTCCTATGGCACGTCGTTTCACGAGCGGTGTCGCGCGCGGCCGCTCTTCCTGCGCTTCCGTCGTCCGTCGCGGACGAACACGATGTTGGCGGGATCGTCAGCCAGCTGCGGGAACTTGGACACGGAGTGGACGTCCCTGGCCGCCCAGCCGTCGACCACCCCGTGCGAGATGAGCTCCTCCTTTTCCTCCTCGGTCCACGCGCCCCTGCCCTCCCAGCCGGCCGCCACGAGCGCCTTCTCGCGCTCCCACGCGCGTGCGGCGGCGCGCTTGTGCGCGTGTTTCAGTAGCTTGATTCTTTCCTGCGCGGGGTCGACGCCGTATCGTAGCACTATGACCGCTTGAGCCGAGCCTTTACCCACTGCATGCACTCGAACCTGAAATATTAACAAGGATTAATTATTATAGGATTATTTTTAAACTCCGACGGCATTATAGGTATTAGATAAAATATGGTATGACTAAGTTGACGCAATATAATGATAATGTTTATTTACTACAATAATCATGTGCATATAAAGAACAAAAATGATGGTATAAAACTGGTACTATCTTTGTTCGGTTCAATTGCTGAAGTAAGAGAACCCTAACTAAATCATTTCTATCAATAAATTGACATATCTTCCTAATCAATTTCTATAAATATTCATTAAAGATGGTATTAGTCGTGTTTATTGGAACTCACAATATATAATGAAACTTTTTTTCTTTATCCTCAAATAGCAACGACATGTACTTAGTTCACAAAATTTTAACTGATAGGTACATATTTTACCTCTAGCCCCTGGTCATTAGTTTCATCCTGGGACACGTTGAACTGGCCAGAGAGCCGCCGCAACTCCTCCATGTCGTCTCTGATCTTCAGCGAGTTGTCCTTCACGAAGTAGAACACGTCCTGGTCATGAATGCTGAAGTGTACGTCCAGGAAATAAGAGTTATTGAACACGGTCGTTATGACGTCTTCTACGACGCTGTTGGCTCCGTCCGCCACGCTGATGTACGCTTTTCCGTCCACCCTGGATATCAACACGCCCTTACCGAACACGCCACGCTTGTACGATACCCTCGGGAGGAGATTTCTCGTGATCGGTTCCATCTTTAGCAGAGGAGTAGGTACGAATTCAATGTCGGATAGCTTATCATTAACCTGGAATAAATGCAGTATATTAATTTAAATATTCATTAAAAAAAAATTTACTATTGTTCGTTTTTTATTAGGGACACAAACCTTCTCGATGATGCATTGGAGCCCGGACATCACCCCGAAATCGGGTGCTAGTTGTTGCCTTATCAGGGAATTCATGGGTTGGAATATCATGTCCGTAATATATTTAGCTCCCATCATCTTGCTCAAGTCGTAACCGTAGAGTTGCAACCAGCTAGCCACGTTAGTCATGTACGGAACGTCCTGGTTTCTGTTTATCGGGTCGTTGTTCCTAAATCTGTAGATGAAGATATCGGTTGGTGTACTCAGCTTGGTCGCTAGATGCTCCCAACTCGGCGTCATCCACTGCCCCACCACAGGATCGTACAGTCTGTTCTCTAAGTACACCAAGTTAGTGTTGTAATCCAAGATGCCACCGTGGAAGTCAACAGGTAGATAGAACCCAGGATTGGAATCTTTGAGTATTTTGCCAAACGGACTGCGTTTGATTTCCTTTATAATCTCTCCGTTTATATCGAATACCACGAGAGGTGATCCGTTGTGGTCAGTGGCTACGTAAAATCGTTGGTCCTCGGTTTCGATGCAAGTCAGGAAGTCTTTCTGGTCATAAAGGAATCGCACTGTCTTTCCAGCCTTCGGGAAGTGCATGTGGGTGATAACGTTTGGTGTTTGCGGGTTGGTATAGAAGAATTGGGTGATGTTATCTTTGTCATCTTTCCATGCAACCAGGCGACTCCTATCGTCATAGTAGTACCACATCTGAAACTTGTCCCTCTCGAAGGCGTGGACGAACTGGCCTCGGGAGTTGTACCTGTACTTTTGCTCTCCTCGGCGTATTACAAATCCTCGACCGTCGTAGCTGCTAAACTCGATATCGCCGTATTGCACGACTCTATCGCCGATATCGTATCCGAGGTAACGTTTTTCACCGTGCTCAATGATGCCAACGATGTTACCATTTTCATCATATACGTATTTCCAGTCGTCTTCGGATCCGACCACTTCCATTAGATGGCCGTCGTAGTTGTAACTGATTCGTTCGTTTGACGAAGTATCGCCTATCATCATCTTCTTCGCTTTAATTCGATTTCTTACATCGTAATCCAACTCCAGACGGAATACGTCGAAGGATTTGATGTTCATCAGAACCGTCTTTATTCTGCCGTGGTCGTCGTAGTCTGTTATGGTGAAGTACTGCTTGCTGGTATCCTGCATGACGGATCGGTTAAATGTATTCCTATAAATGCGCAAGTCACTGACACCTTCGAGTATCCCAAGGTTCTGATTGAACTTCAATCTGAGTTGTGGCATTTCTTTGCTATTGATATTCACATCAATCATGGAAAGTCTCGCGTTCCCATCATATTGATATTTGAAATGGGCGTTATTAAGTCCACTCTTCGAATTGAACTTCATCTTTTCGTCTTTGAGGATACCGGCGTGATACTTATAATCCTGTTTTAATTCGTAATCGGGATCAGTAACTTCAACATTCTTCACTAGGTGCGTGTTTTCGTGATAAACGTATCGAATAGCGGAAGCTCCAGCCAATATTGTTTCCAATTTACCGGTACTGTCGTACACGTATAGGATCTTTCCGGACTGATGAGGGAAAATCTTTGCTAAAACGTGGCCGTCGTCGTTATATAATATTTCATATGGATGCCTATTCATAGGTGAAAAGTATTGGTACTTAAAGTACGCCAGCGATGTCATGAGGGCGAACGTATGAATATGACCGCGAGGTGTCGTCAGGTTTTGAAGAGCCCCTGAGTCATCGTAGTCGAGGAGGTAATCGCTACCTCTAGGAGTCGTAACTTTCAGTGGTAAGCTTGTAAACATATCTCTGAAGGAGTAAGCCAAGGATGAACCGTCGCCATAACGAATTTCGTGCAGCCTGCCTGCCCTGTCGTAGTCGTATGTTTCGTTGAGCTCTCCCCACTTCCAACTTGTCAATCTGTTAAACCTGTCGTAATCGAGTTCAACTTCTGCAAAAATACCACTTCTCGGTCCCCACTTTACCGGTCTCGCAGTCCTATCGTAAGTGACATTCAGGAGCTCTACTTTGTCGTCCATAAACACAGCTACGGTCGAAGTATCTCGGTCGTATTCTAATGTCAATAGATTCTCGCCATTCACTCGCAGTTTGCGACCTATTTGCGCGAATGCTTTGCTGCTCTTTCCTTTATTTGACTGCAACCGTCGGAGGAAGTATCTCCATTCGAATCGGTTCGCCAAATCACCGCCAACTTCCGTTCTTTGCTTAGCCGGCACTGGGTAACTTTCGCCTAGAATAGGATCGATTTCAGACAAAATCGTGTACGGGACGGTGTCAGTAGATATTACGTGACCCCACGGCATGCTCGAGGAGATGCTACCGTCAGTAGATATAATAGTTTTCTTCTCGGCCTCTCCAACTTTTGTGTTCACTGATGATCCCTTAATGAGAATCGAAATTGGTTTTCTGTTATTTTCACATACGCGAACGGTCGCTCCCTTGAGGCTGAGATCGAAGGTTAGATTGATGATTCTTCCAGTGGGAGTAACGGCCGACGTCAGTCTGCCGAATTCGTCATACTTGTAGATGTAACTTCTGCCGGTACTGTCATATTTTACCTTCAAAAGACCTGTGGTACCGTGATAATCGAATGTCATGTTAAAGTTATCTGGTGTGCGTAATTCTTGCAACATTTTCATTCGGGACATTTTTAGCCTGCATTTCTGTCCTTTAGTATTTTCTATAGAGTTGACGAGGCTAGAATAGTCTCGTAGCAAGAATACCTTGTTACCGGCGGCGTCAGTCACAGTACTCAGCTTTCCATTACTAGTGTTCACTGTATAAGTGAACACGTAGTTATACTCAGCTGTCAGGATGTTTTTAGTCATGACATGTTGGCCGAATCTATTGAAGATATAAATTTCTTGCGTGTCCGGGGAATATATTTCGTACTCCCTAGCGCCACTTGCGTCTGGGATACTTGCCATGACCGACCGGATCCTGTAGTTTGCTTGGTCTGCAATGTGAACGATTCCATCGGGGCTTACGATGACGGCCGAGATGGTGTTGAATTTGGAATTAGAAGCTAAGAAATGATCTGCTTCGAAGCAGTCGCAACCACGCTCCAAACAGTTGCATTTAGACTCGGCGCCGGCGTACAGCGATATCTTTCCATCGGTGGTTATAAGGCGGACTCTGTTGATTCTTTGAGAATCGCTCTCGGCTACGTATAGGTCTCCAGCAGCTCCGAATGCGATGCTCTGTGGCATCACAAGGGTCGCGTATGTAGCAAGTTCCATATCATACCCGGTCAGAGGCGACGGGCAATGAAGAGGTCTGCCAGCGATAACCTTGACTCTACCATCTGGAGCCATTTGAAGGATCATGTGATCGTCGATGATATGTAAGCTATTGTCCAGAGGGTTGATAGCTAGTTCCGTGGGCCAGCGGAGGTGGACTTCCTCGACGCTCAGGGTTCCCTCGCACGGGATG
>DWPQ01000274.1:0-18497 GCA_018251795.1 Perichares adela
CTAACGTGAGTACACAACCGTATGTCCTTATCGTAATTTAATACAATGTCTCACGAATCCTTCAATAATACAATAGTATTATTTGTTACTTTATTGTACACCAAAGAACACAATATAAAACGAATAGCTTGTATGTATGTTTGAATGTATTATAATTATGTGATACAATAGGCGGTCTTATCGCTAAACAGAGATTTCTTCCAGACAATCCTAATGTGATGTGAGGAAACACAAACAGAGGAAACTTCAGGCAGGGTGTACAATTTAGGAACATAAAGTTATAATAATAATAAGCAATGAAAATATTAATTATAAAAGTAATTAGAGTCTTAAGCTCAAGGATGTGGTAACTTGTAGATAGCAATAGGGATAAGATAGGATTAGGTTTGCAGAAGCGATAGCCAATGAATCAACCAACCAACTTAAATTTCTTTTGGTTTATTGGTATTGTAAACATACAAAACAAATTATTACAAACTATCATTGCCAATTATACTAATACTAAATATTTTTGTTCTAGGATATACCAAAAGAATTGCAACTCATGGCGCAGAATTACGACAGTTCTAGAGATAGGAAGGAAGCACAAAAATTCAAACCAAAAAAATATGGCTGGAATCAACGTTCCAATTATTCCAATAGGAATTGGGGTGACAGATTCGGGAATCATCGCAATCGTTATTAATAAAAAGTTACGCAAATGTAGTAGAATATAGTTTAGTTACTTC
Organism: Perichares adela; assembly: GCA_018251795.1. NCBI lineage: Eukaryota > Metazoa > Arthropoda > Insecta > Lepidoptera > Hesperiidae > Perichares > Perichares adela. The sequence goes on from DWPQ01000274.1 coordinate 729, forward strand.
TTGTCTGTGTTATGCTAGGTTATTATAAAAATAAATACGTCTTAACCAATCTGTAATGTTTATTTTATCAATGCTGCTTTTAATGATTTTTTAAATTGTGTACTAGTGTCTCTAGAATATCCTTCTAATCGTTGTCTTATAAGCGGCAACACAACGACAACTAAAGAACGAATAAATACGTAAGAGTTTATCTAAAATAACGCTACAGACATTAACTGCTTGTATAGTACTGTGTGTTAAGGTTATAAACCAAAAAAAAGCTTCTCTTGAACTTTATCACAACTTATTATGTTTACTCGGTTAAAAAGAGTTACGTTAATGTCGTTATGTCGTAATGCCACACGCTATACTTGGTTTTTCTAAATTTTCTAAATGATGTGCGTATTAAAAATTAATTATCACTTGCTTTACGGTGAAGGAAAACATCGTGAGGAAACCTGCACACCTGAGACTTCTCCATAAAAAGTTCTCGAAGGTGTGTGAACTCTGTCAATCCGCACTTGGCCAGCGTGGTGGACTATGGCCTAAACTATCTCAGTGTGAGAGGAGACTCGAGCCCAGCAGTGGGACAATTATGGGTTGATATTTAGATACTTGGTTTTAACAACATTTAAAAATGCTGCTAGCCCCCCGCGCATTACTAAGGAGAAACATAGTTCATGTGATACATACTATTTAATAGAACTTCAGACCGTTTTCTAAGGCCCGTACATATCTAGAATTTAAATAAGTTTAAAGATTTATCAATACCTACACTATCATTACAAGAATAGTAGGTATACATGTCAACATTATTTTCGCGTGTGACCAACTTTGAAAGTGGTATCCATGGTTATGATATGTTGTTTTCATGTAGTTGAGTTATATCAAAAATGAATCGAACGATTGACTGACGTTTTGAAAACATTGAGTTTTAACAAATCGACTACAAAATGATCTTGTTTATATTATAAAGCATAAGTTTACACATTATGGCGTTACCAGATCTTGATGTTCGGTCCGTATTAGATGTTGTAGAAGAAAATTTTCACCACGCAGGATTGGTCAGTATAAAAGCATTTATATTATTATAAAATCATTACGAATTCTCGTTGTATGCTAAAGTCAGCGTGTAAACATGTAATTTCAGTGTAAAAAAATAGTTGATATCAGTAAGCGCAGTCAGGGATTGTACCATTGTTCATTATGGGTGTTAAGCCTTAATAGATAATCACAATCATTCATAATAATCAGTAATAATTAGTTGAGAGCCATTACTGCGCCAGTGCGAAGATTGTCCTTCAAAATCTTCACCTTCACACACTGTTTTGAATTTGGATAATGATGGAGACACTGTTAGCAATGTACTGTATCTTAATTTGTTGTAACTGGAAAGCAGTCCCATAAATCACTCAATTACCTTAATATGACAAGATTGTCTTTGTCTACTTGCTTAAAATAAGCAGAAGGAAATATATAATATAATAGATTAGATTTAGGTTGAATGCTATGGTTAGATGTTTCTTTCAGAAAACTTACGCTATTCGAATGATATACATAGGTGAACATACTCTAAATAGAGAAGCATTAATAAAACAATTTCGAAAAACTATCAATGATGTAAACGCCGGGTACTGTGATGTCCATGTGGCCGGCGTGTTATTGGTGTACGACAGTTACTTTGTTCACGTTTTGGAGGCAAGTCGTAATTATATATTTTTAGTTATACAACACATTATTTCATTACTTTACTGTACTTAAAATACAACAAAATACACTACACTATGTATTATTTAAGCAAGTAGTAAAGTCAATCTTAATTATTCATTTCATGTTAAATATTTAAAATAAGGTTTTTTTTAATAGTTGACAAAAGTGCCCAAGTGCCTAACGATAGTAACAAGGTCAAATGATTTAAAAACAACATTCTAATTACTCCTGAAACCTTGTAATTTTCTTGTCTAATATAATAAATTAATGTTAAAGTCTGATAACATAATGTAGGGTTCAGAAGACACAATACATAGGCATTTAAGATTTCTATTTCAACGTGACGAAGAAATGGAAAAACAGGAAGACTTAACGGCAACAACAGATGATCCAGATGAAACTGCACAAGCCAAACCTGGGAAAAGAATGCTTAAGCGATTGAAACTGCTTATAGTGTACCACTCTATAAAAACTGTAAGTTGGTAATGTCCAGAGCAAAATAATAAGGAGAGAGTAGAATATAGAATATATAATTATAGAGAGTAGAATATCTAATGGATCAAGATTTCCAGTAGGCCCAACTAAGACCAAGTAGATCATTTTGTAGCGATAACTTTATAAATCAAACTACTGACAAATTAAATTTTCCTACGGGCAGTTGCAAAGAAATTTTATAATGAAACTCAAGGAGCAGTAAATAATACAGCATTAATATTAACAGCTAGCATTCGAGGGATGGCGCGCTGTGACAGGTCGGCCACCGTCGTTGATTGGCAATTTGGACTTATTCGGTCCACTGGCAGAGCACATGGAGCAGCTGCGTATCTGCTTGGACAAGATCAGCAGATTTTGTATAATGATTAAATTTGATGAAACGGTTAGTATTGCAACACTTACAAGTTATAGCTAAGAGGTTTTCAGGACCTAGTTAGAAATTTGTGTACCTTCCTACTTTGTTATCATTCTCCTTTTAATAATTATCATTATCAGGAGTCCATTTCTTTTTGTTCCCGGTGTTGTATCTTAACCGTTGTAACTATCAAAATTATAGGTACAAAATTTAGACATTATAGTACATTTTGAAATACATAGTCGTAAACTACTATTTACTGGTTTCCAATTTGAATGGTTTAACTAATGGTGAGTCTTATGTCCTATTTTGACTTAAACGTTTTGTTCCAAGATAACTTCATTCGATGCAGTAAGCGTAGGTGATCATAAGATGGAGGTGCTACCCGAAGTAGCTCTTCTAGATTTCTTACTTCAGTCTCAGCATATTCTCGATCTTCGTCACGTCGTACACTTGCATCGGCGCGTCGATGATTACATATTCTATTTTGGTAAGTTTGCAGAATTTTACAACTATATAAAATATACAACATAATGTTTTTTTATAGGCTTAAAATATCTATGTATTAGTTACATTTTTTATGGCAATAGGGGATAAACCAGCAGACAAATCTGATGGTAAGCGATCGTCACCGCCCATTAATGTCCAATGCATAGCCGGACTACGGAAGCGGAAATTCTGTTTATTACTGGTTGATACTATAACCGAACCGTGTCTAAACATTCCACGGATCAGTCTAGAAGGATGCTGGTAAGCAATGTAAGCGGGGGCAGGTAGAAAATCTTACCACTCTAAAAATGTACAAGTAATCAATTATACGTAAGTTCAAGTTATGTTTATCTGTCTATAGAAAGTGTATGGCCGCTTCCGACACACTTCACTCCTCGGCAACTTTACAAATTGAAAGTCGACGATTCATTCGTGGAGCCGCTTCCGGTGATGCCATGGGAACAAGTTCAAAAAGAGACTGGCGAAGACGAGGAACGCGAGGATCAGAGTGGGAGCTCCAGCGACTAGACAATGATAAACAATTACGTTTGTTAGCGTGTGTTTACATATAACATGTGGCGTCTCATTCTTTTGAACTTACACCATGGTCTATAATCTAGAGTGGCGTAACGTGTCTTCCTTATTTATTTAAAATTCTTTGAATCTTACATGATTTGTATAAATTCATTCAAGTCTTCACTATTTTACAGGAATATTTTACGGAAACTATCCATCCTTTTACCGGTCTTTAACTTTCTTTATATGATTTTGTTCGAAAACACTATCATGGTGAAAGTAGGAATTGTGTTTTGTAAGGTCTTGTTTGATCGCTAAGATTTTGTTAATCGTTTTGTCATGTATATATATAATCAGTAATTTTAATGGTAATTCATCATGTTTCCCTTAAATGTTAACATTTTATTGGTTAATTGTAAGTTACATGTAGGATTTTATGTATACATACTTATTTAATAACAGAAGGTTACTATGGAACGTCGCAGGACCTAATATGGGGTTTCTATGGTGATATCGAATAAATTTTAAGCATTAGCTCAGTCACAAGATTGGCACATCAGGTTGAAAACACAAATGGACAGTATGGCAAAAAAGGTGGCAACGACGAAAAAGCGACATCGAAGACCTGTTTCAAACATTATGCTTCCACCAATAGAACAAAACAGTTCCGTGAAAACTATAATTGACATTGATCCTGATTTTTACTCATTGGTCGACGGAAGACCCATTAGACCGAATATGTCCATTAATAAATACAAGCAGAATGTGAAAAATATAGCTTTAAATCGAACTGTTTATGGTTTTCTCACAGACGAAATGTTGAGAATTAACAGAGAAATTGAAACTGAAAGATGCATTTATGAGACTGCATCAAAACACTTCGAAGAGTGCCAATACAGCTTTGATAAATTTTTGGCTGACGATAACAATAAAACTATTGCTATCATGCGGAAATCAGATTCCTTGGCTAAAGACTTAGTGAATCAAACTGAAGAACATAAGAAAGCCAATTATGAGCTTGCCACACTAAAATCGAAATTACAATACATTGATGAATCATTACAAATTATGCTCTCTTTCCAAACATTCCTTCATAGAGCAGCTCCAATATTGTGGCAACAAAGTCAAAATATAAACGTTGTTACAGAATACGTAGAAATATTTTCCATGGATAATGATATATTTCAGGAAATAGATAAAGATGTAATTCGGGACAGGCTTAAGAAATTACCACCACCCTGTTTATATTTTGAAAATCCAGAGCAATTGCTTAAAACTTTTAGTTTATTGGAGAAACAAAACTTGAATTATTTACTGGTAACCGAAGAGCTTAATTCTGAAAAACATAAGTTTTTAAAATCTCTTCATCATCTAAAATTATTACTACGTCATGAATTGGATAACATTCAACAAAAGGTGAGTAGTGGTTAAAACATTATTACTATGCATGTTACAAAACTAGATTTTGTACTCAGACGACATAGTAGGATCAACAGTAAGTATTATTATTACTTAGAAACATTTCACGTGGGTAAAGTTTTCTGAAATATTTACCGATGATTGAAAAAATTAACTATCTGACACTGTGTATCCACTGATTATGCTTATGTATATGAAAATTATTTAGAAAAAATATAAAAAAAATTTACAGGATCCTAAAAGCACCTGAGACAACTCAACATTCGTTGCTCATGCTGTGGTAGAACATTTCAAAGTTTCGATTATTGGTTCCTTAATAACATTTTCATAATTGGGTCATAAAATTCTATGAAAGAGTAGTCCCTTTTTTAAATAGAACTGTAGTTTAAAATGAGGTAGCATTTAAACATCATGAATTAATTGTTATTTACAACTAGAAATAATTGTGTTCGCAGATAAATGAAATACGAGAAGTCATTGAGTGGAACGAAATTAGGGAAATTGAACTAAAAAAAATATTTTTTAAAATCTTAGAGGAAAATATACAGCATTTTGTATCGTCTAAGATGGCACTTGAAATTTTTAACTATGTGGAATTTGCTTACGAACACATAATTGCATCGAATGAAACAGGTTTAAGTTCATTAGACATGACTTTGTCGCTTGAAAGAGAATATAACGACTTAATGTTAGATTTATCGGCGTTCGATTTAAATGACATAAAAGCTATCGAAAAAGAAACATATGAACAAGGTGCTCTAGAAGTAAAACAGGCAGAGATTGCTAGCAAATTATTAAAGGATGTAGATAAATTAAGCAGAAGATTAAAAGCTTCATACGAATGATGACAAAGTTATATTTATAATTGGACTATGCAATATAGTATAAAATATAGTAAGTGACGCTTTTACATAACTAGGAGTTCCAAATAATAATTACTAATAGAGGTCAGCAACTCCAAACGATTGTTACTTATTTTTTAATACCTGGTTACTAATAATCTTATTACTTGCTTGTCATTTATTGTGATTTTGACATTCGCCGTAGAATTTTCATAAATGTAACTTCAACCCAATTCTTCTAGGCGTTTAATTATTGATTTATAAAGTTTTATTTTATATTTGAATAATATTTAATATGTCTTGCTTAAAAGAAGAGCGTAAACCCATGGTTCCATTGAAGACGTTGGATGTAATCTTTAGGCGCCGGTATGTACCAAATACTCAACATTATTTTGCTAATCGTAAACATGCTGTGAAGGAAAGCAAGGATAAGAAAAAACTTTCTTCGCCATTTCATTTACCAAAATCTGAAAAATTGCTATCTTACATTAAATATAGTGATAGGAAAGAAAAATTAATAAGCAGGAATAGGTTAGCTCAACCACTCCACTTGAAAGACAACTTACGGATTGCCGCAACCAGAGACATTTCTGAAAGGCTGTTTCTGGAAGAACCACCTGACGATGTACGAGCAGTGGTCGAGATTCATCCAGAATTCTACACCGTCATTGAGGGACGCCCTTTAAGATGTTTTGATGACATAAAAGTATATGTTAACAACATTAGAAGCTATGCTATGAACCGCCAGCAAATAGGTTATCGACGCGATCTTATTATGAAGATAGACAAGAGTTTAGTTGAAGAAGTAAAGGAACATGATGATATTTTAAGTAAGTTTAAGCAACATATCAAAAACTTTCAAATATTTCTCACAGAAGATTACAAGAAATCGTGTCTTAAGGTTTCGAAAGCTGAAAAGGTTTATGCAGAATTAGTTGCAAAAAATTCGGAATTCCTTGGATACGTATCTAAATTGACCATGTCAAATAACATATTGTTTAAATTAGATGCTATACGAAGTATACTTAAAGTTTACCGAAGCTATCTAATATTTGTTGCACCTCTGCAATGGAGACAGCGGTTTGATGAAAATTTAAGAAATAAAGTTCAATCAATTCAATTTGAGGAAGGTGAGTTTATGACCGATAATGATTTGGTGGAAACTATGGATATAGACAAAATGATTGAAGTAGCAAGAATTGAGTTAGCGAATCCTTTGAAAGCATACTTGTATTTTAAACGACCCGAACAGATGATGAATCTGTTTCGTACAATGGAGTTACAGAGTCGAGAGTATTTAATTCAGCTTTCAAAAACCGATGCCCCATATAGAATATTACAAGAACGAATAAAGCAGCTTAAGCTTTCTACAACACAGGAATTTGATTATTTCCAATACTACATTGACCATATTAATAATGAAATTGCTAGAGAAAATTATAACGAAAATCATTTACAACAAAAATTCTTTAGAATCTTAAATACATCGTTTTATGATAGTGTAGCTAGCCGTGATACACTTAAGTTAAAAATTTGCATTGAATACGTTTATGAACAAGTATTTGGAAAGTGTGAAGAGGGACATCAAAGTTTGCAAGATCCAATGAAAATTTTAGAAGTTATGTATGAAGATTACAATTTACGACTGGATGCACTAGACTTTAAAATTGTGAACCAAGCAAAAGCTGATTTCTTTGCTCAAGATTTAAAGACGATGACAGATGCATATAAAGCTCAGCGTGAATTGAGAGCGTTCCGTGAGATGACAAATGCCATGAACAAAGCCTTTTTACCACCCGGTAAATATACCAGACCGGTTTTACCGAAGTTTTTAGATAAAAAAAGTAGAATTGCATTAGCGGCGGCTGAGAGAAGGAAATCTCAAATGGAAAGTGGTGATCGACCAAGAGAAAGAAAGTATAGAATCAGTCCAGAAGAAAAAGATGGATTGCTAATGTTCACTGATTGGTGTGAGGGTACAAACCCAGCAGCGTATCTAAAAGAATATTATGACTTTGTGAAACCTGCCTTTGAATGGGTGCCACGTAAATCTGTGCTTTAGACATTCTTATATCACTGTATTGTTCTTAAATAGGAAAATTTATGTGTTCGTATTTCAATATAGAACTTTGTAATTCAATCTACGTATTAAAAATATCTTTGGTTTCTAGTTGGTCTTGAGTTTTATTTCTGACAATATTTTGATAAGAACATATCTGTATGTCGAAAGTTGAAATTTTCTAAACAAATTACCTAAAAAGCTTTACGATAAATATTATAGTTTAGCCATATATTTTATAAAAATAAGACCAAGTTGATTGACTTAAAATATTATCTGAAATACTAATCATTATGAATACATCTAAGGTGAAGGAGCCTAGTGCAACTTGTCTAAGAAGATGTTTATCACCACCGAAGTATTCTTTACCATTCGATTTTACTAATCGCGTGGAGTTACTTTTGCCTTACAAATCCTACGCGAAAAGAAACTGTAAGGAAAGATTACTTAAACAATTAAACATTAAGGTTCATAATAGATATAAAGTTCGTAGCAAAAATTTGGCTATGGAATTAAAAGAATTAGATGACGCTTTAGATCACGTATGCACGGTAACAGACTATGATAACGAATTTTTCGAAATTGTGAATGGGAGACCACTATTCCATTGTATTCCACTTTTTAAATCACTTACCAGTATAATGCATAAGCGCTTTCGAACAGTACAAGAAATTGCTTACAAGAAGGACAGTGCTCTGAATATTGATATAAATTTTAGAATTGAAACAGATATCTATGACAAAACTGTACGAAGATTTTCAGAAAAAGCAAAAGCTTTCGATAAATTCATAATGGAAGACTATGAAAAATCAATGAGAATTTTGGACAAAGAGGAGAAACTAAACGATGAGTTAGAATCCAAAATTGCTGAATTACAAAGCTTAGCTGATGAAAGCTTTACTATCATGTCGAGGTTATTAGGATTGGACTATAAATACGGTTTACAGCAGAAATATGGTAGATTTTTGTACTACCTATCACCTTCGATGTGGCGTTCAAGCAATAGAGAATTTGCAAGATCTGTTGAAATAGAAGCGAAGGGGTTCGATTTTGGTAATTCGCATGATCAAGACACCTTTACTGCTTTGTTTGAAAAAATGCGAAAAGAATGTTGTACCTCCCCTATTAAACCAGTTTTGTATTTTAATCATCCCCATGATTTACTTGATGTATTTGATGGTATGGAAAAACAGCTACTTTACCACATTGGTCGTGAGACGCAACTCGTTCCTCATACTAAATCCATGAAAGATTCCATAAGAGTGTTAAAACAAAAAATTGATCATGATAGCGCTGTTGTTACAGCATCTATTAAAGAATTTCAAAATCTTCTATCGTCGTGTGAAGAACGATGCGCTTATTTGAAAAATAAATTCTTAAAAACAATAAATGGATTTTTCTACGAAGCTGTTGGTACTGCAGATGTTTTAAAGTTTATTTTTCACCTCGAGTTTTGTTATAGTAAGGTGTTTCATGAAAAACCGATGAATTTGGACATGATAACAATAGCTAAAGCAATTGAATCAATGTACATGGATTACATGAAGCGGTTGGACGCAATACAGAGTGGTTCCATTCGAAGAGCTATGAGGAGATGTATGGATTTAAATAACCAGGCGATGGATCAAGCAAAAAAGGCAGCTAAAGAATTACGTCTATTCCATCGGCTTGAAACACAGTTACTTAGAGCTCATAACCTTCTGCCTGAAGAGGGCCAATTAAATGTTCAAACTAAGTACATTCCTAAAAATAAAAAGAAACGTGAACCTTCGAAATTTCCTGTAAATCCAAGAAGTTACAAAAGTCTAAATGACGCAGAAGTAGAATATCTGACCTTATTTACAGACTGGACTAAAAATGAAGATCCTGCATTGTATCTTCAAAGTCTTAATTTGGATAAAGATAAGAAATTAGAAGAAGAAACTTGAAATTTGTGAAAGTGGGAACGTATAACAGAAAAGTCGTGTATCATCGTAAAACCCAATATAATTTATCATATGCGTGATGTATACATAATAAAACAAATATATTTGTAACAAAATGTATATTACCTACTCATATAAATGTTTGGTATCTTGGTATTGACGAATATCTACTTGGAATTTACATATTTACAAGATGAGTAACATAAACTCTGGTAAAAGCTTTATTAATACATAGGGGTTTACATTTACCTTACATTATTCCACTATAAGTTAATAAATAAATATCTACCAATACGCTATTTATAAACCATTCATTTCTTAATTACTGTTTTTGTGTTCCAGAATATGACATCGAAATATTTTTTTGCTTTGAGAGTTGTTTAAAAATTATTTATATTATTACTGATACTGTAATTTTCCTATACTAAAGAATTTCGTTTATGAAAAAGAAATGTTGCTGTTAACATTTTTAGATAACATCTATAGCGTCTATTTACACTTTATTTACAAACACAAAGCAATCTAAAAGTATGTAGTAAAGCCTCTGAACACAAAACCTTCTAATTTATGAACAATAAGTGACCAGAAATAAATCCTCCTTCGAATACTTGTAACATTTCAATAAAATCATTATTTAAAACGCACACATACAATAAATCATGGAAAAAGGTGCTATTCTAACAAACATTATCATGCCAGTTATTTCACATTAAAATTTCTAAGTCACTCGTAGGTTTACCGATAAAAAATTGCATTAAATCTATTTAATATTGTGTAACCTAATGGTCCCACAGAATATTGTGAGCCACATATTTTGATTATAATATTCATTTTGTATGTAGTATGCATTTGCATTTAATTAATCGGTGTGGATCGATTTATCTATCATGAGGCTTGGTACAAATACAATGTTTGACTAAACCGTGCATTTTAGCTGTTGTTTTCGACCTACCTAGCTATTTTCAAAAGAAAATGACTAGTTGTTAAATCAATTATATCAAAATATCATTCGTTTCCTTCAAATGTTCAGTATAATTTGAGCAATATAATGATGGAATACTTCATAAGACGTTAGACATCTACAGTTAAAACAATATTTGGTGTTTCCATCTCAGACATCATAAACATCCAACCGTGAGTGGCTAACTTCCTAACCCGCTTACACAAACTTAGCCATACAGCTTTTGATGCTCGATTGGTTTATCTGACCCGTTTTTTTTGTAGCTTCGCCAATTTTCTTCTCTTGAGTATCATTTCATATAGTGCTTCAAGGCCCTCGTGAAGTCCTTCACCAGTGATGGCGCAAGCCGGTTGCACGTGCCAGGCGTGCGCATCTCGCGAACCGTGCGGCGACGACACTAACTCGTGCAATCCTAACAGCTTCTCCAATTCTCGGGGTTCCTTTGCCCCAGGGAGGTCCTGTTTATTTGCCAGTACGAGTATCGGTACTCCAGTATTGTCTGGCGATTTCGCTGTGCGTATAAGTTCCATTTTGGCTTCTTCCATTCTTTCTACGTCGACAGAATCTAATACAAAAATAATACCGTCGGTACATCGAGTGTAGGATTTCCACAACGGCCGGAGTTTTTCCTGTCCTCCGACATCCCATACGAGAAAGTTTACGCCTTTGGATTTTCCGATGGTGCCCTTGACTTTCTCGCAGTTGAAACCGATAGTGGGGACGGTGTTAAGATATTGGTCGAACTTGAGCCGGTACAATGCGGTGGTTTTACCGGCAGAGTCGAGGCCGAGCATCACGACGTGGAGCGTGCCTTGAGTGGAAGGCAGCGCGTCGAGCAGGCTCGAGTTCTTGCCCATGTTTGCACCCATGCTGCTACGACGGGCGTCTATCTGACACTTTCATCGATACGCAGCATCATGGGCAGAGAGAGGTCTTCACCTGGAATTGAATAAAAAATATATTATCATAATGGAAACATTTGGGTGTGGTGTCCAACGAGGTTATCTTCACTGAAATAATTAGACTTCAGGGAGATATATAAGGTCTGTTATGTACTAAATGTTCACCTAATCTAGTTTAAAAATCAAGTTTCAAATCTTGTTTCATTCACAGTTAGCAGCAAATCAAGTTAATTTGAGATTAATTTAGTCTCTTTTACAACATTTGGCTCGCTAGTGAAAGCCAATAGATTAAAATTGAGCTGGATAAATTAGTAATTTTGGCAGCGTGTCCTGGTTATTATTTCAGACGATCAACAGTTTAAGCTTATTGGACTTCACGATGAAATAAATTATTTGCAGATTACAATTCCAGTTTTGAGCCCGAGGGTAATCATGCGTAATGAACCATTGCCATGACGATGGTATTAAGGTTTTATATCGGCTTAATTAGAAACCTCACTTCTTCAGGAATCAACTGTAAATTGTTTTTGTGTTTCGTTTTAGATTTTCGATCGTCAAAATTAAATAACATAAGCATAATAATCAACTTCGTATTACTATTTATTTAAAAACATTTTTTTTGTTTTAGGATATATACATCTTGATTTCTTATTCAGTAACTCTGCGTGATTATGTTTGTCATCGACCTCGTGCCCTTTTGCTTTATTATTGAGTAATTCAAATATATTCCCATGAGTTTCGAAGATATTATTTAATGCTTACTGTCATACAACAGTGCGCATTAACATACCTGATAAACACAAATTTAGTTATACTGTCGAAGGCTATTACTTTTTTGCTCAAAGGTCAAATGTGCTTACGTATTTCAACAGGCGTGGCGGCTTCGTGGGAATTGGAGTTTAGGCATCACGGACCATTTTACGAAAAATAAGTATGAAGACACTTTGAAAATAATTGAGGGAAACACATTGTACCTGTGTACATTTCAAGCATATTAACAATTTCTTGTTTGATTGTAAACTTAACTTATATCTAAGTAAAGTACATTACTAGTATAAAATTGACTTGTCTAGTGAGCAATGATAGGACGAAATGAAATAAAAATATAGTTAATTAAAATACACCAGCGGACAAAGTACTACGGTACGGTATGAAGGGACGGCGGCGCGTCGCACGGGACGAGACGAGATGTCTCCTCAATGCCCTTCGAGTTAATAACAAGTTGTTACACTCGACTTGAATTTGTCTGCGATGAGTTTAATTTAATGTGTGTAGGTACCTAGTTGTCTGGGAATTTTATCTTCAAGATTTACAATTGGATACACAGGGTTAAAGGCAAAGGCTCGTACGTGCTGATCGTCGTTGGTAGTACTGATGATGATAAGTGAGAAAATAATCGATTTGGATGAAAAAAAAAACCTTTGGACTCGTACGTTGAACAAAAAGTAAAAAACGTATGAAACACAAGGTTTTATTTATCCAATCGATATTGTTTCTCACTCATCATTATGTTAGCTTAATATTATGTACAACTACGGTTTCTTACCTTATCTGACAAATAAATTATTTGAATTATGACTGAGTATCAAAAGATCTATCTATCACATGTTTTCGCGAGCGCGTTACTTTGTTTACGTTCATAGTGTTATTATCAACCAATATTCTGTGGTCAAACCGACGCATAAACTTGAAGACAGTGTCAAAATTAAAGCTTACAATGACATGGATACATTAAGTATAAAATGTATACGCATAAAACTTTATTAAAGCGTTTAAGTACTATTATTGCCGCCTTTATTGTTTCTCGTAAGTCGTCGTCCCGTAAATTTCTCTGCTATTCTTATAAATAAATACACGAATAAAACACATATCGAATCTAAGATCTCCGACCATAGTAGTAATTAATGTAATAAACCTAAATTTACCATTTATTTGAGACATTTGTAAGATTTACAAATTTTTAAAGCCCGAGGATGGATTTTTGGATCTTAGGTGTGTTTTTTAGTGTTCAGAGGGAAAATCTGGTGAAAGTTACCCGACGTTTTTTATCGAAAACATTGAAAAGGATGGCCATTAAAAAAAATTCTTTATTGGACAGATTTTGTTATTTTAGGAGCATATTTGTAATCTCTTTTAATTGCCTAATTTTCATTTTGAGCCGTACGGATTAGGTGTTAATATAATGCTGATATGCATAGAAATTTTAAGATTTTTATCATTCTTAAACTTTCATTTCAAATATTCGAGGTCATATAAATCGCAAGTGGGTTCCGAATGTGTCGAAGTATCAGTCTTTCAACCTGTTTGTCTTGAAAAACTTGTATAGCAACTTTTGTTTTTATTCGGCCAACTTAACATATTTGTGCTCGTCCAGCACTAGGTGACCCCGGATGAACCTAATTAATTAATTGTTTAAATTAACTAACTTAGATTAGCAATTACGACATACCACTTTATCTCCCACTAGCTTTCATCCCCTATTTCAACCAGTTACAACCCTGTTTTCGAATTAAAAAATAGCCTATGTCCTTTCTCAGACTCTAGACTATCTTCATACGAAATTTCTTTTAAATCGGTCTAGTAGGTTCTGAGCCTATTCTATACAAATAAATGAACAAACATTCAAATCTTTCCTCTTTATAATATTAGTATAGATATGATTATTTCGAACTCGAAACGACCTACCTTTCAAATATACAAAAAAAAAATCAAATTCGGAATCTTTTATAATGTAGTATCGTGGCTGAGTCATATTAAACAATTTTTTACATTAAATATATCTAGGTGAAATTGATTATATTCCGTAGGTGCTTCGTCTTCAGTCTTACATAGGGGTATCATGACATTTGCCAATACAGATGTGAACAAAGTTGTCACAAGGAACCATTTATTGCGGCAATAGACGCATAAATAAAGAATAACACACACACCAATGTGAGATTGCATTTTGGCCTGACCTCCCAATCCGAAGTGGAAGTCCCGCAGTTATTTTAAATTATTTTCATATTTAAGTTTTATTAAAAAGTTTTTAAGCTTCTTTAACATTTGGGAATTGGCCGCAGTGGAACTAAAAGATGGGTATGTATCTCCCAGGACATGTCTGTTTTACTATCAGCGCAATAGAAAACGACAACTATTACATGTCACGTTATAAGATTCAGAGGTTTTGTGGTTATTCCCCGAGTCCCACATACTAATGTCTAGTGAGTTGGTTGGTGGTTGGTAAATTATGGCATGCCTATATACTGCAATCAAATCAATAAAAAACAAGAGCCGGGCACAATGAACGCAATATCGTTAGTGGTTTCTAAGTAATACCCGTCTAGTGGATCTCGTTACGGAATACCGTCTGAGTTGAGGGTCAATGGAGTGGAGAAAGTACACACTGTATGAATTGGCCCTCTGCTTTCTCTACTTGCCCTTAAGGTGTGTTTGATATTCGTCGGGTTATGCAATTGTTAGTAATTGGATGCATCTAGTTATTTTGTTTTATGTATACATTTTCATTTTTAACTTCATAATGCAGACCAGCTCAGTGTGTAGCAATACTTCTGAGTGATTTCAGATAGGATTACAGTTCTATCTGGATTTGGTAGCAGCCTATAAACTACAGTTGCCACTTGTTGTCTGATGTACTGCATACCGGTTATCTCAAGATTTAAATCATTGATAGCTGTATGTATTTTTTTGCTGATACGACCGTTTCAGAAAGTTGCGTCAACACGGAGCGAAGCGATAACCGACGCAGAGTCTTTTACTGAAGCTTTGTCCACGGCCCGCAAGCCTATGAGACCGAGATATTCAGTTATGGAATTATTCTAAGTGGCTTTCTTAAGACTAGAAGGTAATTTTATTTTAATTATATTAAGGGAAAAGGTGCATGGTGTGCATAAAAGTGGTATCTATATGGTAAAAGTACTTTGTTATTGGAAGCCTCCGTGTGTTTCGTCATT
This sequence comes from Perichares adela, assembly GCA_018251795.1. Lineage (NCBI taxonomy): Eukaryota > Metazoa > Arthropoda > Insecta > Lepidoptera > Hesperiidae > Perichares > Perichares adela. The sequence continues at coordinate 16,334 of DWPQ01000274.1, forward strand.
CGAATATCTCTGCATCGCTAGTAGCGTCTTATTGACTTGTGCAAATCGCGTATCGCGTCGCTTACAGCGACGGGTCGTGGCATGTTAATGTTATCGCTCATCGCTTCCTGCTAAGCTTTCGCTGGCAGCGACAAGATAGTAAAACGTAACGAGATCTTTAATTGTGAAACGAGATGTTTCTTTTCTTACTATATCGGACGACCCCAGGCATGTGACCTGATTGAGTAATTAAGATACGTTGCATGCGAAACAATAGAGAAAGAGGCATTTCAATATTAAACTGTCTGATATAATCGCTGGAATTATTCAATTTACACTGATAGCGAACCGTTCATTTATGGAGATCGTTAATAGAACGTGCAATCTTCCTAGAGCCAGGGTTGTCAGTTAAGACAGATCTGCTTACTTTTTAAAACCTGTTATTTTTAAATTTTAAAGGACTTTTATGTACAATTAATTGTCAGTAATTTCACTACGTTTGTGTAGTGTTTTAATCGAAAAGAAAACTAACTTTTCTATATAAGAAATTCAAATACACTGCTGACGATTGAGATTTCCCAACATTTTAATCATTACGGTCAAATCTAATCTAATAACAGAAATTGGACTTATACAATTTGACGTATTCCAAGGTATTTTAATATTTTTTCCTATCAACGTACTAAATCAAAACTATACAAGTGCATCTTCATCGATCACTTTATACCTACCTTTCTTAGCTTGCTAACTACAGATGTTAATATAAATAATATGATTTATTGAACTTTAGGAAATATAAATAAATACATTAATTAGTAATAAAATAAAAAATGGCTCTATGTATATTTCTGACAACCCTAAGTCCAGTTACAAGTTCCGCTAGCCAGCATGGTATTCGGTGCAACAGGTCCCCGGCATGGCCAATCCGCATGCGAGACGCGTGGCCGCCAGCCACCGATCCATCCAGCCCCAGATAGCCCCACAATGACCCACTGCTGAGGTGCCACTTCCGCAATACATCATCCTGATAAGGACGGTTAACGTCTTCCGTTCAGAACCTTTTATGTTTTATGTACGTGCAGCTTAAAGGAACTGAGACTTTTCAAAGGTACACGTAGAAGCAATTTTAGGCCTCCCATAATTACATACATTGTGACTCTGTAGACCTTACTTAAATATTTTTTAAACCGCAGTAACTATTCATCTTATATTTTTCTTTACTAAGATAATTGGAATACGATATGCTCGTACCTTAAATTCATATAGCACCGTGGTATTTACCTGTTTCGATATCTAGTACATAAGAATACGTATTCCTCGGGTTTTCGCCAGGAAAGATACCTTCGATATCTGTAGATGCCACACAAGATATTCTCAGTGTACAGCACTATCAAATGTCGTGAGCAAACTGTGAGCATGTTTGTACACATGAGAGTTCTCCGTGATATTCTCGACGTTATGTGAAGAGCGCCTATGTGCATTTGGTCAGCGTGGTAGATACATGTCCCACGTTATGAGATACACGTGCTTGGGCACTATCATTTTCACTACTGGTAGTGCAACAATTAGTTACGTGTATGGGGACGATGATTTGTCAGCGAATCCTACAACTTAAGCTTTCTTACTGAGTAGATATTCAGTACAGAGATTAAATAACAGGCTTTTCATAAATTGCCTGTGCTACTCTAAATACTGTTGAAGTTTGAACAGTTTAATTAAGTCAACAACCAATACCTACGTGATATGACACGAAGTTAGATGTTTCAGGATCAAGGAGTCCAACTGATCATTCAAGATCTGAAACAAAAATAAATATTTTTACTCAATTGTTTTTACCATTCAGAAGAAAATCTTTAGAGAAGGTTATTTGGACGTGTTTGTCTATAATAGGCGTGTATAATATTACTAGGCGTGCGATCTAAGTGGTCTATCATTGCACGGAGTGGAGTTAACGCCCGAGCGTACCGAGGGTGCTAAACGTAGTGCAATGATAGACCACGTAGGTTACTAGTATCGTATGTTATTTTATAGCACTGTATGATAAACACCCGCGCACGGTTCGCGTGCGTAAAAAGCGGGTTTTTTTCACACTGTGCTATAAAATATTTTTGATGTGAAACATCTATAGCCGCACGTAAACCCGATTTCTGGCGTGGCGACGCATGCCGTGGCGACGCTTCGCCAC
>DWPQ01000275.1:0-18485 GCA_018251795.1 Perichares adela
ACGGACTATCTTACACCGAAAGAATTTTTCAAATCGGTCCAGTAGTTCCTGAGATTAGCGCGCTCAAACAAACAAACAAACAAACTCTTCAGCTTTATATATTAGTATAGATTAATTATTGCTTAGGCGAACAAAACATCCGAAGGAAACCTGAATACCTCAGAATTCTATATAATTTTTAGATGTTATGAAAAATATCACCATAAGCACTTGCCTTCTATGGCAGGCTATGAGTCTACATCTTCAAATTTGACTCTAATGCAAGTCAGTTGTTCCTAAAATTATATTCATCGTCTCCTATAATTATTTTATTACATTAGATTTGCAAAATGTCAAAAAATATTTCCGTTAAAAAAATTACGCTCAATTTTCCACAGACAAAAAACCAGTACTCGCTCGCTCTTCGGTTTCCGGGGGGTAGACGCCAATAAGTCGCGTTGCTCTTAGCATTGATTGACGACGGACCCTCAGGCGTACGAGTGCTTAATTAGCACGACACGGTCGACTCGTCTCCGCAGCCTCCGATGGGTTCCGAGCAATGATGCGGTTCCAAGCGGATTTGCGGAATTCTACACGGTTTTAGGGAAATATTTTGCATCCGTATGTAGTAGTGCGAAATAAATTATGCGCTTCGGCAATCTTGGATAGTTTTCGGGTTCGTTCGATTTTTTTTAATACAGATAAGGCAAACCAAATGTCATCATATTTTTTTAATAATGATTAAGCTGTACAGATTTTGTTTTCTCGTTCTGTGCCTACCTTACATTTTCACCGTAAACCAGGTTGCTTGATAAGCAGAGAATGCCATCAGTCATTAAGTTCGCCATTGTAACGTATATTTTCAATTCGTTAGGTCGTCTGATTTTTTTAGAATAAAAATTTAATAATTTTCTCCTTTCAACCCCCACACTAAAGTTATTAAGGTCTTTATTTTAGTCTGCCATGTTTTAATTTCATGTTGCCATTAAAACACGTAATAAACGATAACCGATAAGTCTTAAAGTTATTTGCGTTTGATAAATGTGTATAAAAGTAACTTTTCGTCCATAGATATAACTAAACACTACTAATTAAGTACATCATAGACTTTTCTAGAATCTACGTAAGTTTCTGCATTTAAGTTAGTACGAAGTAAATTGTGAATTCTTCTTACAGATTTTAATCGTCATAATAATTTATCAACAACCCATAAGTGTCCTACTGCCTGGTAGTTTTAAGGTTCTTGTCCACTAAACTGCCTAAGTGCGGATTAAAACACAGCGCATGGAGAACTCTCAGGTATACAGGTATCCTTACGATGTATTCCTTCATCGAAGCAATATCTATTATATTATATATTCATTTCTAATGCCTAAGCCAAATATAAGTGGTGCAGAGGAAATGTAAACAGAGTGTTATAATTATTTTTGTATTAGATATAGTGGAAGAGGGAAATCAAGCGTGACTTCGTTCTGAAATAGTTAGGGGAACGTGAATGCGATCTGCCTCGCGTTAGAGTAAATTTGCCCGACTGATTGGATGTGTGATTTTTAGAGATCCCTAGCAAAGGGTCGTTGAACCTTTGTTATTGTGTCTACCTGTATGTCTTTCTGTCAAATGCTGATACAACACAAAATTAAAAATTCAAATGTTAATGTAATCTGTACCAAAAATCTTCGTCAGATTTACTCATTCAGTCGGTCAACCAGTCCTTCGGCCATTCGGTCAGTCAGGTAACTAATCATTTAGTCAGTTAGTTAGTCAGTGAGGTAAACAGTAATTTAGGGTTTATTAAAAGAGTACAAATGAGGAAAAGCGCCACCTTATCAGCTTATAGCTATTAACAGGCTATTAATCACCAAATCAATTAGGTACAAACCAATTTTCAATTTCTGCCTACATGATATAAACACCGTAGGTACCTATTCTAGTTGAATTTTACGAAAAAACATCCCTCATTTATCTTTCAGCCTTTTCCACCCGTCTAATTATCATTCGAAATCTCATAACTATTCAAAATGCAAAAACAAGGGATGTCCCTTTCAAGCCTTCTGAGCCCTTCCGTAGGATTTGGGCTCCTAAAACGAGTGAACAGGTGATTCAAGTGCTCTTCAATTCTTCAGGAACTGTGAAGTTTTGGCGCTTTGAGCCGCCCTGCCATTGGTTGGGGTTTATTCGAATTTAAAATGACTTTACTGTTGGAATATTTTGGATTTTGCTTAGATTTTGGCGAAGTTTTATCTAAGACTGTAGATTATATTATTTTATTTATAGTATAAGAACCTTAAAATTAGGGGCGGACTTAATGCCTGAGGCATTCTCTGCCAGTCAACCCTGTTTGCGTTATGTTCATAAGGTACATATCTCTTTAATTATATACATAGCCTTACCTGGCCTGGTGTCCTAGCCTGGGATTCATGTCTCAACATATTTATTTCAAAGCTTGCTGTAATCTGCACAGCGATCAGATCTCACATTATGAGGGTTTAAGACCATTATCCACACTGGAACAATATGGTAGACGTATACGACCTCTAAATTACATAAATAAAAATGTCCTCTTTATTACGTATTTCGATTTTTTTATTTAAACCTTTAAAACAAGTTTGACATCGCCGATACTTAAAAATACTTTCTGATTTTTACTATCAGGAGAAAGCTCTAAAACATAATTATATAGTAACATAAAACCTACATACTAATAAAAATCTGTAACGGGAACGTAACCGTACATTAAATATTTTGTTAATATTTCTACGTTTCTTAGATCGTGAAGGATAACATCATGAGCAATCCTAAGTTTCTCAATAATGTTATCACGGAAATGAACTCAGGACCACATGCTCGGTAGGCAGTCCCTAACAATTACATTGTTCGTTTAGATGTGAAGATGCAGTAGGATCGTTATGCATATTAATAACTAACTGATCCCGCAAATGTTCTTGCCATATAAAGTAGCCTATGTTCTTTCTGAGGCCCTATACTATCTCTATGCCAAATTTCATTAAAATCGGCCCAGTAGTTTCGGAGCCTATTCGATACAAATAAACAAACAAACAAATCTTTCCTCTTTATAATATTAGTATAAATATAACATGTAATCCAATGTATGTCTACAAAATTGTTATCAACTTATATTTCTGAAGGTACATAGAACTGTTCAACAAATAAAACTCGTTATCCTGAGTTACGAGCTATAAAATTTCGTATGTTATTACAAAATAGTTTATAGAATATTAAAACCCTCATTTCGTTAAACTAGTTACTATTATACCGCACCCGACTCAGCGCTGTAACTTTGTCAATTTTGCTTCAAATGCAGAACTGAACTTTGGAGGTACCTAAATTGAATTAAAGGTTGTGTTTTTTAGAGACGAAGTTTTCTTATAATAGAGTATTATTATACTATAATAGGCAAGCCTGCCTGTGAGTGCGAGTGTCTATCTAATAGAAAGAGATGGAAGATGAGAGACCCTTACTTGTCTTTGTCTAATACGGGTAAAAAGAGAGAGAAAAACGGTACGCCCTGTTTGTTGTCCCTTTTTGAGATAGACACATTTTAGGCTGGTTAGCCCACTTTAGAATATTGTCTCTAAGGTTCTTGTACTTTAAAGTAATCATCATAACAACCCATAACTATAAAAACAGGGAGGATTTAGCACTATAGCTTCGTACATCGCCATGATCCACTACTTGCAGATAAAGACTTACCCTAGGATGGATTACACAGCACCTTCAATCAACTCATCGTCAGTTTCCTTGATACATAGAACCGGAATTCAATTTACAATTTTATTATTAATTGCCTCCTTCCTACTTACTCGACACGCCATTTTGTCATGCCAAGTGGTTCCACACGAAACGTCACGCACGTCCTCCATGTGGCGTTTAAATTATATGAAATTCGTTGGAAATAAGCTTCGTTATTTCTGTAACAGTGTCTAAGTGCTGAATTGTAAGGAACGGATTTAAGATTTTTTATATAACTAGCTGTGGAAATCAGTGTGTCGCAAAGTTTTTTCCACGGAAAACGAAATCCTGCGGCCCAATAAAAACTGCCCTAAGTTAGTAATTATAGCGGCTATCTTCCAGTGAAAGTCTAGTCAAAATAGGTCCAACCGTTCCAAAGATTAGCCGGAACAGACACACAAAAATGGTAAAAATATATTTTGGTATATATAACGACGACTAGGTATATCCGAGCCCAGCACCGAAATTATGGAGGAATTCTAAAATTAGGCATTTTTATCGTGATCTCATTAATTTATAAGCTAACCTACTCTTTGATCTGCCACACCCCATTTGTTGACTCAAAAGATCAACGACCCGATGATTTAGGCGATCCGCAAACTTTACATAAATTAGACAATATGGACAGGTTATCGAATTACGAATAAAATATCAAGATTGCGCGACATTTCGGTGACTGTCATTTTAATGACGATTACAATTTGGACATTAAAGTAAATTGTATAATCGGTCGGGAAAGTCTTTCGGGAATTAAAATAAACATTCTGATTCATAATACTACCATCGTAAGACGACGGTAAGTATTACAACTTAATGGGCTTTTTCAATATCATTGTTTTTTGAAGTGAAGACTTCTTTAGCTGCATTGTGCACTTTTTGTGATCGGTGAAAAATGTTAAACTCGCGTCGCAAAAAAGGCACAACGTTAATATTCAAGTTTTCGCTTCTGCTGGCACTCCCGGAGTGCAACCCGTTGTACTTTTTTCTACAAAGTTGCCAAATGAGCTGACGGGCTAACCGAAGGGCAACGCTGACAGAGCGTTGACAGGCCGCATCGCCGCCCATGGGTTATATAATACTAAAGACAATTCTGAATAATAATAACAAGAACTCTTTCATTTCATTCAAGAATTACTCCAAGTCCCTGATTCTGCAAATTAACTTTTCCTTGCGTTAAATTTTACAAAATAATTCAAGTTTTCGTCTATTTCAATTTAATTAGTATTGTGACTTTTGGTATTCGCACAACACCATATCTTTAGCACATGTCATATAGCAATTAGAATGACGTTTAGTATAAAAAGCAGACAATATATAAAATTGTACAGCGATAATTGAGAGCCAATTTGAAGTGTGTAATTGTAACAATTGGTTTTAAGTATCTAACAGGGTACCAAATTTTTCTAAATTGATCATAACGATCTAATTGAACCGGAATGTATGCGTTAATTATGTAGAATCATGGCCCAGGATGATCAAACGTACTGTTTTAGGAAAAGCACGTTCACTCTTGCATGAACACGCCAAAGTTTATATTCACATCTAATATGACCGGGGCCCTAATTTAACAAATTTATAAACGCATAAATTCAACTGGACCGTGATGATAAATTTTGAAAGATTTGGTAACCTTTCAAATATTTAAGACCAATAGTGTTACGATAACACTCATAGAACTGCTTTTTAATTAGCAATTAATTATTTGTCAAATTTTCGTAGGCAACACTACGAATAGTTACGAAAATTGCGTAAATAATTTAATCGGGTTAACTTTTATCAAAACTTGAATTTTTATCTCGTAAAATGTTACTTAATCTGAAGAATCAGGGCCCTGGTATTAAGATCAGAGCCCCTGCACAAAATTTTTTGCGGTTACAGTTCACGCTGTGACATCTTAAAAATGTCTGGTAATGACATTCGCTGCGGAAATTAGTTTGACATGACAGCACTACACCTTGACGCAGTAAATGTGACATGTTTTAGATAGCGTGTGTCGTGAACGCTCACCGCTACGATTTTTGTCCAGGGGCTTAGAACAGCAAAAATAGTGTAATGAATGAATAATATATTATACCCTTATCTACTTACTACTAAGACGGTAGTTAGATGTGACTAAAACCTATTGCGTCCCCAGAGTCCCTTTCCATTGATTGCATTGCAATTTAGTGACAATACGTCCGTTATCTACCGAAAGATTTCCATTACAGTGAAACCCAACGAAAGCAACCAAGCATCCATCATGTCCCGCTCTTAGTACCAAGTACTTGCGTCATCCCGGCCACCCAAGGTTCAATGTGGTCCGTTTGGAGGCAGTTTATCAGTTAATGCTATACGTGTAGATTTTAAAATTACGACCGTACATGTGTATTAAATATTGTACGTACTAGAAATGCGAAAATTACGTAAAAGAAGCTTTTTGGTTTATGAGGTCTTTTTTTACTTAAACAGATGTAGCAAATTACTTTTATAGTCCTATTATAGCGACTGAAACCTATAATTGTATCTGTAACCATTCACAAATAAATCTCAATGTCAACAATGCATTGACAACTGAGATGGTACAACATTTGTAATCGTTTGTGTCTCTGAAATACAATGCATTTCTCATCGTCACCCTGGTCAAGCTGGTAGAGAATGCTAATAAGCATTAAGTTTCGCCCTTTGTAACCCTTACAGTAAGGTGTTGCATATCGAAAATACCAATCGTTAAAACAGATGTAAAAGTAACAAATCTGAACAAACCATACAAAACTTTACTACCTGGTCTGTAAATCTAGATAAAAAGCATAATGATAAACCTCCATTAGCACATACAATTAAATTGATTGTGATTTATAATACAAACCCTTTAGAAACTATCATCTCTGAGCGTTCATCGCGACGTATCTTTATTATCACCACATCTAAACGCTAAATCGTAATACAATACACCAAACCCAACCCACACCATGAAACACCATCAAACCACCCATGTTGAGAAAAGCGCCAGAGTGTACCCACCATAACCAATGTCTCCCATCTTCTCTATACTTTGTTACCGACTCAACTCTTCTCTCTCTTAATGGCTCCATCAATAGCAATAGAACTGAACATGTGGACTCACATGGGTGTCGGAATACAATTAAGTTTATTTGAACATGTTAGAACGCTGCGCTTCAAGTTCCCATAAGCAAAATAATTTTTGTTTTAAAATGTGTTTGTATTAACGATTGTGAAGCAAATATTTTTCAACAGGCGTTTACTTACTAATTGGCAGGTTTTGTTAAAAACATCCTTCAGACTTCTTTTAAACCCCTATCAAGGGGGCTCTAAAATATGTAGAACCCGCCATTGTAAACATATAATAATTATTACCGTGCTTACTACATCCAAAGTGAAGTGCAAAATCTCAGTTCATTCAACTATCAACTTTCAAACTCCATGAGAAAATTTGACTCAAACATGCATTGAGTAAAATATAAACAATATTCAAAAACCAAAACAATACTTGCATTTGTACTAAATGAACGTGTCACGAGAACGTCCCAACGACCGCACCATACGTGAACCAGCACCGTAAAGCGACCCGCGACCCCCTGCGTCCCCCTGTGACCCCCAGCGACCCCCCGACCTACATGAGGCTCTGGACGGTCTTGTGCACGTTCATGAGGTACTCCACGTAGGAGGGCCCGCCGTCCAGCGCTCGGTCCTCCGCCAGCAGCGCGCGGAACTGCGGCTCGCGCTTGTCCCCTTGCCGCACCACCGACAGCTGGCGGTGTATACGTGCACATGCAGTGTTACCGTGGGACCGCCGCGTGGGACCATCACTCCAACCACTCAGATAGTACCGCGGTCGTAAAGGCCATTATAACAGTCCAACTGCGAACCGTGCCCTCCGAAATGATAATTCAATTTTGCCGCTAGAGTTGAGGCATCAAATACTTAAGTATTGCTGAATTTTAAAAGGTATTTAAGGTATTTGTAGCAACTTCAAATAAAACTTTATTTCATTTCGTTGTAACAATTTCTTAGAATTAACTCAAATCTCAACTTTTTAACAATTTTTACAGGTATACTTTTTAAGCAAAACGTTTCTAGAGTAGATGGTTGATTATAACTGCCCAGAAATAATTTAGTGAACATTTGAAGTCACTAAGTTTACTAAGTAAGGGTGGACTGCCTTAACCCCTCCAATTAAAGCGCGGGTACGACAATTCGGAGGGCACGTGACATCTACGGACGGACTGCGTGCAAATGCGCATGCTGGTGCACTTGACTATCAAATTCATACTACTACTAGAAGCTTATATACAATCATACTCAAAAACTGTACGGGACATCACATGCTAGTTACATGCAGTAGGGGGGACAAACTAACTAAATTAACTACAGAATGTAAACAAAGCCAATAAACAATATACAATGGTAAAGATCTTACACCTTCTAACAAACATTGTTCAGAGAAACTTTACACATTAATTATGTCAAATACACTACTAATCGAATTTAACTATTAAAAAATTAACCATATTTAAAAAATCTTTAAATTTTAATTGACATTAATTATATGCAATTACTTTAATCGATCTTTTTGCAATTAAATATACTTTAAATATTAAAATCGACACCAACTTCCTCTTTAATAATATTTTTGAAATTTTACATTTGATGCTTAATTATTTCATGATAGATAATAATATGGTAATTTTCATATCTTGTATTATAAAAATTATCTGAACGCTACTAGTGTGCGTAATCGTTTATTTAACCTAAACAATATGTCGTTATCAATGTAAAGTGTTTGCTATACAACCACCAGTCCGTATAACAACGTGTACATACCCGCATGGCAGTCCGTCGTTGCGTGCGCACACGTTCAACCAGCGCACGCACCGCCTCGCTTGCCGCCGTCTGCAGGACCGGCAGCTCGCACACCTGCGGACAGACGAACGGACCGTTTGTAGCATGACTCGGTCGTCAAATTAAATCATAAACATCTAATTTGAATTCATCACAATTTAGACAGTTTTATATTGATGCAACAGTCATTCATGATACTATACAACTGATAAATTAAATATAGATATGTATAATTCTACTTGGCACTACTTGGCAAATTCCCATACAAAACAAGACAACAATCGAAACACATTTAAACATAACGGTCTTGAGAAAAAATTGTAAAATTCAAGCAATTTACAGCTATTATATTATGTCACTGTTACCTAGGGGTAACAGCTATGAATAATACAGGAAAACTGCTCAATTTAACAACTTTACGCGTTACTTTTAAATCCATATATTTAAAATTAATCAATTAAAAAATTCGCAAGATCGTATTAACTAGTATCATAAAATGAAATAGTAATATGCAAAGGGAGTACCTGCGTGTCGATCTGCTGCGGCGAGGGTACTCCGAACACGTCCCGCACCAGCTCGGCCGGCGCCTGCGCACCCACCCACACCAACATGTGGACGCCGTTCTCTGCAAGTGGACAGACATCGACCGTTTATTGTACTATACGATTAGTATACATACATCACTCACAAATTATACAACTTATAGGATGGGTTATACACTGATACTCAAAAGGATTACAATTTATTGAGAAGAAATAAATTTGTTAAGTGGAACTACATCCTTAAACTTACACTACATCCTTGAGTAAATCACCTGCTCACGGAACAGCTTGCTGAACACAGGAGATTAGAGTGTTAGATATGTCCTATTTTAGATTGTCCCATTTAACCCAGAGACATTTGATTCATAGCCGTAGGATGTTTTACATTATTACCACCTTCCTTCTACAATCAGTCGTGAAACATTTCTTCGTGTTTCGCTTGCACCGTTGGGTGCAGTATCTTCCTTTTTTTCCCAGCAAACGCCTCGGTTGCCTTGCCGCTTCTTATTCTAGGGGCTACTTATCGTACAGATTTGCTGAAGCGAGCGCGTAAATTGACTTTCGAAAAGTGTTTGTAATAACCTACCTCACATAAAAATTTCAGTTCACGGACTTCGATTGGTGACAGTGACCGACTAAGCGGTCCGTGTCCTCGGTTGTCAGCTAACATAAAAATAAATGAACAGCGACATGAACCGACCCAACAGATAGATCCCCTGGTCGTGCATCTTGTCGACGGAGGCGCGCAGCGGCGTGGGCGCGGCCGTGGGCAGGACGTGCAGCGGCAGCAGCCGCGGATACGTGTACACGACCGACAACGACACGTCCGCCGTCAGCGCGCGGTACATGGCGCACGACCGGTCGTCGCACGTGAGGTCCGGCCCGCCGGCGATCGCGTCCGAGCGCAGCATGCAGCTCGTGTACAGCGGCAGCAGCTTCATGCTCTCGGGCAGCACGAGCTGGCCCGCGGAGGAGGGCGAGGCGCAGTGCTTGCGGTAGGCGGCCAGCGAGCGCGCGCACCGCGCCGACAGCCCCTCGCGCACCTGCCGCGGGCTCGCCTCGCGGAGCGCCCACACCGCTGCAACAGTTACATTCTTTATAAACTGTGTACCTTTCATAAACACCAATCAAGCAGTTTCAGAGATTTATAGCAACTAACACTGTGTAATCGTTATTGTGTCAGTCCAGCGAATAGGTGACCGTCCTCTAGGTTATCTGAGCTTCTACATAGTTAGTTATAAAGATATATATAAAATGTTTGTGATTCATATACAATGATACGTATATATAGCTGAGATGTGACACTAACCCTGCTTGGTGAGGAAGTTGACGGTCGCGTCGAGCTCGGCGGAGCGGTACACGTCGGCCAGCTGGTGCGCGACCCCCAGCGCCAGGTTGAGCACCCGCAGCCGCCGCTGGCCGCAGCGCCGCGTGTACAGCAGCGCCGCCTGCACGAACACGCCCTCCTCGCCCGTCAGCTTGTCGTCGTGCTTCACCTCCACGCCGATCGCCTTGTCCGCGTCTGTCAACGTTCGACCGATAATTACAAGCTCGGTTCAACCCCGGCGACCTCTAACGGACCAAAGGAGCTAGGAAAAAATTACAGCGGTCAGCGTTCACGCTATACGTCATCTTAAAAAATTAAGATTCAGCGACAAATATGTCCGTGTTCCTAAGCTTATAAATAAATGTTATTCTTACTAAAAATCATTTCGATAAAATCCTTACATAATAATATATTTCGTGTGCTTATGTATGTATTTTAATCTTAAAAAATCTATTACAGTCCTAAGACCATATCAGAATATGGACAGAAATAAACAAAAAAACTAATTCCAGTACAAAACCAAAACATGGTGAGTACCCTTTACAGTTAAAATAGTCAATGTAAGAAGGTAAGTGTAGTACACACTGTATCTGTAACTATAGACAGTGTTGACAAGATGTATGTATCTATAACAATATATTGTGGTGTAGTAAGTAATTTAGTATGTACTATGTAGAATGTAATTGTTAAGAGTCGAGGATTAAACGAGCTACTATGCAGACGTGTTTAACTTTTGTTCCGACGTCCCTCGCACCTCACCTCAATACGATCATCAATAATCTATATGTATGTATATATACCTATAGCTGCCAGCTCGACGTCGGTAGTGTTGGACATGAAGAAGTGTCCGTAGAAGTCGGTGGCGCGCACTCCGGTGGACGTGCGCACCCGCATCACGGCGTCGTGCGCCACGTTGCGTGTCAACACTCGCCGCACGTCTCGCGCCAGCCGGGCTCCGTCCGAATCCGCCTAAACCGATAAAAACCAATTCGATTTAAATTATAATTCAAAATAATTTACTCATGTAGGTATCGCTGATACACTTATAGACGTGAATTTCTACCACCGTTTCGGTAAGGTGCTTAAATTACTAAATTTACTTACATAGGTTAAGTTAAGTTATTCTTTGGATGAATGGGAATAAAATATCTAAGAGTTAAATATCTGTCCCGATCGCAAATCGAAGCCAAGACCGTTCAGCCAGTAAAAATGGTCATTAGGAACGTAGGTAGAAGATCATCACGAGTTTAGTAGCTAGGGAGGCTTTCATATTTTTCTTCTCTACAACACTTCCAAAAAAGGAAGTTACTGTTATTTAAAAAAATAAATATCGTCAAGCCAAGATAAGCAAAGCTTCATACATCCATCCAACATTGATCGCTAGGCCGGGGTACTGACCGTGAAGTAGGTGTACTTGTGTAGCTGCCCGCCGGTGAGTCGCGGCAGCTGGCCGATGGTGGCCGCGTCCACGTACGCGTTGTTACACACGAACATCTCGACACACACGCCGGCCGCCGAGCACAGCTGACCCAGCTCGTTGTACGCCGTCGTCTGTGGACCTGCACACACACACACACACACACACAATGTGTAACCAACACGATAAAACGTCAATTAAATTAAGTCTATTATTCCACAAGCAGAACTTCACTACTAAGTAGAAAAGTATGTACCAAATACAAGTTAATGGCAGTTCAATTATATGTTAGTGACAGTAAGTACTTTTGTTATTATGACTATATCAGCACCATAGCCTTCTGGTTTGAACGTTGGTCGCCCGAACGGGAGGTTGTGCGTTCAAATCCGGCACGCACCAATAATTTTCTAAAAGTTATCTGTATATTAGAAACTAACTATCACTTGCTTCGGTGAAGGAAAATATTGTAAGAAAGTCTCAAAGTTCTCCATAATGCTCTCGAAGGTGTGTGAAGTTTACCAACCCGCACTTGGTCAGCGTGGTGAACTACGACCTTAAACCCTCTCAGTATGATAGGAGACCTGAGCCCAGCCGTGGGACAATTTTAGGTTGTGATTAAGCATTGATTTATCGCATGTAAAAAAATATTATATGCGACTAACTGAGTATCTGCTTCTCCTTGTCTGTGCCGAGTTGTTTTCTGTCCTCCCTGTTGATGAGTTTCCCGGGCGCGTTGTACGTGGGCAGCGACGTGTGGAACACCACCAGCTGCCCCGCCGTGTCCGCCGCCTTCAGCGCCTCCAGCCCCGCCTGATGCACACAAACACACATACACATTAAACTCCACCATCAACCTTTCACAATGTAACATTCAATTAGAAAGCTTCATAACACATACAAATGACATGATTGACAAGTGGATGACGTCATCATTAACGAAATGTGCGTTGTCTAGATCCCTTGGATTGCACTCCACCTAGGTTATCTATAGGTCACCTAGGTTGATAGAAGGCTGTTTGAAGGATTTCTATAACGACGGCGAACGGCTTTCAATATGTACGAAAGCAAACCAACTAAAACTAATGAGGATCGACTCGAAAACCACTACTTAACGTGCCTTTTTAAGCACAGACGTCAGACACGCTTTAAATTTTATTTACTACTAAAACTCCTCACACTAGGTTGTATTGTAGAGAGAGTGGTATTTACATACACATACGGGGACATATCCGCAAACACAATTTAACTACCATTAGCATGTGACCTGGCTGGAAATCGAACCTAGGACTAAGGCAGGATCACTAACAACTGAGCTTCATGGTCTTCGTTGCACATATGAGGAGACTCTAAAATGTACACGAAACATTTTTATTTTTAAATCTAGTTAAAACAATGACTCACCTGAACGGCCGGCAGTAAGATGGTCTCAGTTTCCTTATTGTCCTGGAACATGGCTGGCAGCTGTTGAAGCAGCGCGGGCAACACTGGCCCACTGTCCTCGGGCAGCGAGAGGAACCCTTCCAGCAGCGGGACGAACATGTCGCCAACGTCGCCCACTGACAACATTTGGGGCTGGGCTAGGGTCCCCTGAAACATAATTAGTGTAAGATATGTTTTATTAACCCCATTGAGGCTGCCCTTAGGATGCTCGCAACACCTATATTTCAAAGAGGATTTGCCACCTCTTTGCTAGTTTAAGTTCTAAGTCTGGCTGGGCTGTCTATCCGCGGGAACCTGTAAAGGCCGCTGGGGCTAACAGCAAAATGACATTAGAAACAACTTAGTTGGCAAAATGCAGTTATTCATTGATGTGTCTGGCTTTTTGAATTGAATGACGTCAAACCAGTTTATAAAGGGCGATGCAGGCAGCACGAGCAGTCTTGTTCCGACCTCAGTTTGAAGTAGAAGTCTCTATGGTACATTACAATTATAAATTCCTAGTTGTAACAAGGTCCTCTTCCGGATTGAGTCTATAAACTGAAATATGTCATCCTTTCTACAAAATATCTCACTATTGATTTATTAATATCAGTGATTTCTTAATCTTTATATACAAGCATGTTCTCACATAAACATAAAAATAACTATATACATTTAGCATATCCATATATGTAATTACCTTGATATTGTAAAAGTGTACGGTAGAACTGTATGTGATGAATCCAACTCTAGTCCAACTCTTGCCGGTCTCCTCGTCCTTGGGCATTGAC
The DNA here is from genome assembly GCA_018251795.1 of Perichares adela. NCBI lineage: Eukaryota > Metazoa > Arthropoda > Insecta > Lepidoptera > Hesperiidae > Perichares > Perichares adela. The sequence continues at coordinate 14,065 of DWPQ01000275.1, forward strand.
TGTCAGAAACAAACAGATCATACACTTTATTATGCAAATAAGGAACATTGTTTATATGAGCAAAGATATGTTAAGCATCTTTGTTACGTGTATTTTACTACTACTAGCTGACCCCGCCAACGTTGTTTCGCTATATAAAAGTTGGCGTAAAAAAATAGGGATTGGTGATAGAAAGGTGAAAATTGAGGTTTGTATTTTTTACTGCCACATCATAAAAAAATATTTAATAATAATTTGTACATAAAATAAAATAAAACAAATTATTGTGTTCCGCGTGGGCCCCCCATTAACTTAGGGGTATAAAAAATAGTTTACAACCTACTCTCAGACTTACCAAGTGCATGTACAAAATTACATAAAAATCGGTCAAGCTGTTTCGGAGGAGTACAGCAACTAACACTGTGACACGAGAATTTTATATATATAGATAAATATAATCATTAGCTTTTAATCATAATCTCCAGCTGCAGAATGGGCCCTGATCAACAAGAGTGCTAGACTCACACTGACTTTCAGTTTTGACTTAACACATGATTGATGTACAAAATCAAATATTAGTATAAATGCAGAATTATTTGTCTATACAGGGTGTTAGGGTACTGCTACTGAATATCAACAGGTAAAGGTACCGGTGATCATGAGTGAGAATAAAAGTAAAAATGAAAAAAAAATGTGAGCAGTACCTTAGCAACCAGTATATAAGACATCTATCCATACAACCAAAAAAAAAACAAGTTTATCATACACATTGTAACAACATACAATACAATAATACATTTGAACGGATCTCACCTCAATAATATCCAAGATGTTGTCACAAACAGTTTGCACCAAGCCATTCTTCACAGCGTTGTATGACACGTCGATGAGGAACACGACCGCTGGTGGGTTGGGCATGGTATTGTTCTGTCAAAATGTTGAAAAATATTATATTGTCAGGTAGGACTTATTACCAACGGTCACTTATATTAAGTACTAATAAATATTACTTAACTAGTGCCTTCAATAAAGTAACATTTAGGCCTCCTTGTGCCCTGAAGTAATCTAATCAAGTACCTTTCAAGTTTCGCTGACTTTATAATTTAGGATCATAGTGTAGTCAACAGTCATAGTGTAGTGGCCGAGTTTGTTTTTACAGAACAGATACTAAATCGTATTGAATCATAACAAAAGCTAACAATATACCCAACTGAACTCCTAACAAAATCAATAATGGCCAACAATCTAGATCAAGTAGATCATTGTTCACTGTTCAATCTGCATTTAGAGTATATTGCCTTAGTTTATTGATAAATTAAACAGATATAACTTGCTAATTGTCATAGTAGAAAAAATAGCGGTGCTAAAAACATACCCTGCAATACTCCTTAGTGGCTACAATCTCGTACGCTCCCAGCGCGAGCTCCGCCGGGACTCGTCCGTACTGCTGCATACTGTTGATGTACTGCGTGTACTCCATTGGAACTGCGGACAAAAACAATATGACATTTGTACATTTAGCAACTTCGAGGTTTCTAAGCATTACGTAACCCCGCCGATATCATACACATGAAATAACAAATTAAAAGATAATGCCTTAAATTATCATACAAGCAACTAATTACTTAGTAGTAAGGAGACTTAGCTTAATTATACTTCTTCTAAAGTGAGACATATTTGAACCAAACTTCCTTGATGATGCACTGTAAAACGAAATGGCGTCAGCAATTTACCCCTCTCTAGGGAAATTAATTAATCGTACTCAAATTGAACAACGGTTAATTTTTTTCGGCCAAAATCTACCGGGTATTCTGCGACATGAACCTTGCCTTGATCATTCAAGCTTATCTCAAGCTACATAATACTTATGATTAAATCAAAGAGCGAAAGAAAAAAAATCGATAATAAAATGAAGAAAAGCAACATACCTTCCGTAGTAGCTTTGCAGAAGGCGCATTTAAAATGTCTCCCGGCATCAATAAACTTCATGTTAGGACAGATGTAGGCCTTGCAGCGGGAACACCGCACGGGGCCCATCGCCGGGGAGCCGGTCAATGCCGCGAAGTCCAACACCGGAGGCTCCTGTTCTGAACCCTCGGTCTCTGCCATCGGAGAAATCTGTAAACGAGGATGTTTTCTTGTTAGTGACATGGCACTAATGGTTGAACGTGAGTAATAAATTGAAGGCTGGGGCGTTTGGTGTGTAAAACTGCTTTAATGTTTCTGCGGCTAGAACGACACAAAGCCTATAATATCTTTGATGATCCCTGTTAGAGCGGTTAGTTGAGGAGTTCCTCCACCTTTCAGTACTGGACCAATATATTGGAGTAGGCTTTTAGTCTTACTGAGTTCTGAGGTAAGCCTACACAACCAGTCTTAAGGGTAACACTAGTTAGTTGAAGCCAACCTTTGGTTAGTGAAATCAGTCTATTAGCTCATGTTCATAATAAAGATACTTACAAGAAGGCAGAATGGGAGTGACGTTTGCTTCAGAAGGTCAGCTGTGACTGGCACACTGTACAATGAGCTCCTAATAAAGCGAGGACCTGAAATGAGACAATATTTCGAATTAATATTAAAATGAAAGCAGTGAGATGTTATTTGTAATTTGGGACATTTAATGACAGGTTTATGATACAATACTTGATATTTGGCTAAAGTTGGTGGTGGATGATTTTTAATGTGTAGGTAAATTACTTCATTCTTGGATATAAATATATCATATAAAATATGCGACAATTGTAATGTCGCAGACATTCTAGACTGATGAGCACAAATAGATTTCGTACATTGTGTATTTATAATTTGAGTAGTACAAGCGCAATATGACGTGCATGTGTATTGAAAAAATACGCAACTGATTTAAACCATAATTATTTTTGAATTTTGACTTACTGGCATTCCCCTTATCATCAACAATAAAGTCAGTGGTGACGAGGGGCGGCACCAGCCCCCTCTCGTTAGTAACGAACACCCCACCACGATTCTGTTGGTCGTCCAGCATCACTTGGATCTGAAACGAGTTTTACAGTTATACTAATAATTAAAGTGTACATTCAATGGTTTTGGAATTTTAATGCAGATTTACAGCCCAGTAGTTTGAAATTTGGTCTCCTGGACTTGAGGGCACATCTTCAAATTATGCGCTTTTCTAAGTTATGTTATTATTTTTTAAGGTTTCTAATTTACGTGCATATAAGAAATTAACGATCCCATACCTTTGCTCTGTTATTGTTATAACAAACCATTTTACATTTTATGATTGATTCTCAGACCTAATAAACCTACAAATAAAATTTCATTTAAATCGGTCAAGCCGTTTCGAAGTAGTATGGCAACTAACACTGTGATACGAGAATCCTACTAATATTATAAATACGAAAGTTTGTGAGGATGTATGTATGTATGTGTGTATGTTTGTTACTCTTTCACGTAAAAACTACTTGACGGATTTGGATGAAACTTTGCAGTGATATAGTTTATGTTCCAGAAAAATACATAGGCTACTTTTTATCCCGAGAGCGGGATTACGCGGCTGATACCTACGGGTCCCGAAGCGAAGCGAGGGCGGTTCACTAGTGTTTGAATACATGTGATAACTTTTAATATTTTCAGTTATTCTGATATTTCTACGCACATATTTCACATAATAATATCTGAAAACAATTCATAAAATATTTTCGCAAATACATATCCGAAATGTCAAATCCCTACTGCAACAATAAAAGGCTTAAAAAGCTCCGAAAGTGCAGCTTTGAATCGATTTGCATGCAGGACGCATATGCGTACAGGCATAGGTGTGTACGATGTGTACGGAATCGATGCGTTGGGGTGGCATGGGGGTGGAGGGGTGGTCGAAATGGCCGTGTTCGTGTGGTTTTGATAACTGTAAATAAACCCTTATATATAAATTTGTTTGTGCATATATTAATTGTGGTTTTGTTTCTTGATTGTATAGACGACTGAGTTAACATTCTCACAATACTATTGTTTGGTTTTAAACTTTTATCTTCGCAGAGATTAAGGGTGAAATCCATAAACAGCGCTTAGACTTGGTTTTGATTTGTAGTATAGATATCTTTTGTTGTATTTAGAAAGACTAAAGATCGCATGGTGGTCGAAAGTCGACCTTAAATTGAAAAATTGTTAAAATGTAATCTTATGACCTCTATTCTCTATCGAAATGTTTGTACGCGCATAACATCCAAACGACTATACCAAATCAGATAAATCTTTCTTTTATCTGTAAGTTATTGTCAGGAAAAGGTTTGTATGAAAAATTTAAAAATACAAAACAATGACGAAAGCCACAGCAACGCGTGTCGGCTAGTCCTACTAATATTATAAATGCGAAAGTTTGTGAGGATGTATGTTTGTTACTCTTTCACGTAAAAACTACTCGACGGATTTGGATGAAACTTTGCAGTTATATAGTTTATATA
>DWPQ01000276.1:0-18472 GCA_018251795.1 Perichares adela
CTCTGCCCAAAGGTTGTCTGGTAGAAATCGCTACCCTAGCGATAAGACCGCCTTTTGTGTACGTTATATGATGTTTGATATGCTTATTTCATTATGATGTGCGCAATAAAGTATATTGTATAGTATTATTATTGTATTGTGAATGAGAACGATAATAATTTACATCTAAGGGTGAAATTTGTAAATCCGCTTACACTTATCGTAGGGCCGATGCAAGTCCCCGCGACGAAGCACTTTTGTATGAAACCGCGCGGGTGTCCGTTTATAGCAGTTTCGGCCCGTAGACTTGGCTTTGGTTCGCAGTATGGACGACTATTGTTGTGCGGTTACTAGCGTACATTTTTTTTAAGTCATCAAAATTGTGCACTACTGACACTCGGCTTAAGCTTAGACCGAGTCAAAGTAATGTTTATAAATACGGAGATCTGTGTTAGCTTGAAACTATAGTTTGAGTTAAGTCAAATTACGCCTCTATAGATGTCAGCCTAAATTTACTTTTTGGTAAATTAAAGAAATCAGTTCATATGAAGTGTTGTTAAGCGTAATGGACAATATTGCCCTTTGAAATAAAGAGATTTAACTTTAAAAATGTTTTTAAGGATTTCATATAATTCGTATTCAATAATAAATATTTTTTAAATTGTACTTAAGACTGCGTTGGTGGGGAGAAGGTTTCGATAGTTGACAGTGGACGCTAATGACAGGTAAAATACAAAAGTCGTTCTCACATTGTAATGCACACATAGATACGTCAATAAAAAATGAGTTAATTCAAATGTTGACATTCAAATAGTTCTGTTAAACAACATAATGACATCTGTTGATGAAACCCTTAATGTATAGTGTAGATTAGTTTCTTGCAGTCGAGGTCGCAGGATAACGAGTTGAGTAAGATTGAGTGTCTAATACGCTTTCACATGCGTGTTTGTACGCACAACGCGTGCATACAATTGTGTTATTCGCGTATATTAAAGCTATTTCGTTGAGGCCATCTTTTACCCAAGTTCCTGAAATCGTCAGTATTCAAATACGTTTTAAAACGAGCCATTGTTTGCGAATCTCATTATGTTTACGACGAAATTCTGTTTTAAGTGGCTCGGTTTTGGGTCGTAATTCACCTGGGTCTATGTAGGATTTTATGTAATTACTTTAAGTATAGATGAAGAACAATTGATGTGGACAAACATATGTATAAGCCAGGTGGATTAGGACACCATATAAGAGACCAAACATACTCTGTTTTTGATCTCATTTAGAGTTGAATTTAATTTTGTTTATAATTCAGCCCAGTATATTCGTGTGTGTGCGGTTTGCTTAATTTATATTGTCTCGAATTAATTTTGTGTGTTGTGAATTGAGTTTGTATTTTTCAAAAAAAATATATTGCATCGTGTACTTATTAGACTGTAAGTTTTGTATTTGTTTTAGATTTAAGTGTACTAATGTTAGAACGTTTGTTCTCTTGCCACGATATTAGTGTTACTCGTATCTAACATGACACTTTTTAATATTGTCGTTTTAAAGAATATGTACTTAATTTGTATGTGAAATGAAATTGTACCTAATGTTCGATTGAATTTTATTAATGACAGGTAATGAGTTGACAGGTAAAACATATTAAGTACTGGTGAAAGGTAAAATTACTTTAATCACTAAGTTCTATATTCAGTGACAATCTTTTCATAAACGTCCATCTATCGTCTGTCAAACGAACTGAAACAGCTGCTTATGATTGTTAAATTTCGTCGCCTACCGTGTCTAAGTTATAACATAAGGTAAAAATATTGAAAAATTGAAGGAATTTTACCTGTCAACCTTGCAAATGTTACTCGCTTGAGAATTATGGTCGGTCGAAAACTATTATGGCTAAATGATATTGAAGTACATATGTACACTGTATTTAGCTGTATGTGTGTATAAATTAATCCGCTAAGTTGCTTAATGGATTTCTATGTTTGATCATTTAAAAATAGAATGTATTTATGGTATATGTGATTTTGTTTGAATTTTAGATTGTACTCAAAACTATTTATGCATTTATGAAGGGAGACATGTATTCTCTCTTACGATGTTTTTCGAGTTTTAAAATGTTAGCTCTTTGCGGGTACTTAATTTGAATATTGACAGGAAAATAAACGCTTTGATAGTCCAATTTATTAGATTTTTTACTGAAAAAAGAGATTTTACGCACTGCCAGTTACTGACACTAGAAAATGTGTACTTTTAGATTTATCTTGTATACAACGTATTAACTGTCATAGGTACTCTCCATTTTTTATTTTGTACCAATATTTCGTCTCAGTTGCATGCAGGTAGAAACACTTTACTATTAAAAATTTCACCAGATAAAATACAAAAATCGTGAGTACCCGTTACAGTTAAAATGTTTAATGTCCGCGATGATTACATTTTAAAATGATATATACAATGTTCATTATATTATGCAGCACACTTTCATTATAGTTACTTTATAACTCAAGGTATATAAACTCACTAAAGTATATAAATCATGAAACAGACTAAGTAACTTTTGAATCTAGTCTATGTCCAATTGCTATATATACTTCTGTACATCCGATGATAAGTCTACACCTGGAACTATCTATTGATGTAGGTAGTGTATTCACTACCCATATCAATTTTTAAACGCATTATACAAAATTTTAAAACTTCATCCGGTACAAATAAATCAATTATAGTAATTTGATATTGAAATTTAATATTTTCGCAGACATTGCAAAAACGTTTACAATGATATGTCACTGACAGGTTTGTCTGGAGCGTTTTGTAGAAAAATATGTTCAGAGTTCATTCATATCCGAGTATCCAGGGCATTTAATCTGCCAAATGATATTCTGAAACTATGCATTGCAAGTTAAACCGAGTTATCTCTGGCTTTATCTCATGGCTCGTGTTAAAATTGTTCAGGCAGTTATTAAATCAACTTGATACATTAGTCCTAAAAGGTTCGTGTTATATAAACTTATATATAAAATCGTGTGATAATATATATGTATTTGAATTTAATGTTTCAGTATTATGTCTTAATCTTTTCAATATGTATTGTAACTTGTTTGGCGTGTGTTTTAACTATTAAAAAAAAACTATAATTAGTTTCGATAGTTACTATGGTTTTTTATAGAAATATATGTATATATGGGACGAGCGAACCACATACATTCCTTATCTCAGACTGAAGAGCGGGTAATATTTATTTCAATCTGTTTTAATATCCATTGTTTGCAAATGTGCAGTTTTTTTTTGCCATCTCCATAATGATGACTTAATTTCTATTGATATGATTTAAGGCTGGATTTAATGTATAAATTTTCTTATTTATTTCAAAGAATTAAGTGGGAGAACAAATTAGTAACCCGTGGACTTGCTATATTTTACTTAGTCATTGCTATTTTTCGATTTGGTCATTGAGAATAGATTGCAAGAAATTATCTGATGTGGTTAAAATGTACAGTTTCGGGAAACTTGAATAAATGTAAACAACAGTCTTAAGGTGATTGTTAGTTCCAAGGAATAGCCCTCACTAACAACCTTAGTGCTGCTGTTAAGTTATTGACAACAAGTATTTTTAATACTCAACATGTAACTCAAATATCGTTCTCACTTTTGAAGTTCAATAACGTAACATAATTATATTAAAATGAATACTCAAATGTTTGGTTTAAAAAAATAGATGTCTATTGACAATTCGTTTGGATAATTGCCTCCAAATCAGTGCTGCCTGAAATTTTCGGTTGCATTTTTTTTTATTGATTAATATAAAAATAAATTTAATGTGAACTTAATGAATTACTTAAATATACCTATTAATACACGTAAGATGTAGTAAATTGTACCGTAACGGTTCCGACTTGTTATCCTATAAAACTGAGTTGGTTGATATGTAGTTGAGTAATTACATACCTTTATATTCTATAAAATATTATTAATTCCTTTAAATTGTATTCTACTTATGAAATATTGAATGACTTTACTATTATCTCGTAAAAATATTATATTAATGTGAACATCCCTTAAAATATCACGTGATCCCACTGTATTTATTGTGTGTTATTTAAAAGTAGATATATAAAATTTAAAGTATGTTATAATAAATTAGTATCATTGGAAAATGTTCGGTGTTCCAGGCAAATTTTCATTGTGTAGTAAGGTGAACTACATACTCTTATTGAAGTTTTAATATCTTTATCAAAAATATGCAGAGGCATAATTCGAGGGAAATAGTGATCCAAATTCTATGCTACATCTCCTGTTTGAATGTCTCTGGAATAAGTATATTTAGTCTCTCATACTATACATCGTTCAAGTTTTTTTTTTAGTTACTATGAATTTCATGTCACATTCCTTTATTCTGACACAGATTTTTATAATTAAGAAATATTATATTACAGGTTGTAATAATAATATCTATATTGTTAAAATGTATCTGAGTAGTTTTTCATGTCGTTTGTTCTATAAATTTACTTACTGTAGCATTCTGAAGATGATTTTTATAAAAAAGTGCTTTCACATCTGCGCGAAGACAATTATTGAATATAAATTTGACACATTTCATCACTTTAAATAAGTAGTGTGTTTAGTAATTCATTTGAAAGCAACTTATTTCACATTTACAAGTTTCAGAGAAATGTAGCGTATTCAATTATATCATAGAAACTTTACTAAGAAATATCTACTTACTATTTTAGCGTGTATGCAACAAGACTCATTTTAATCGTTCCTTGAATTTGATATAATTCTATAAATCACATATTATGTACTTACTGTCGATACTGTAAAGTCTAACTATGTAGTATGTTACTAGTATAGATCATGTTTTGTATCTTTCTTTTCACCTATTGATGTAATTGCATGTATGGGCGTGTCAATTGTTTCATCCACACTTGAAAATTTCGATTGCCTGAAGTAATAGTACTTTCAACTATGTATTTTAAATCAAATGACTGTATATTCTTCGACTGACGTGAAGATAGATACAAATTAATGTAGAAGTGAATCTCAATTATTATGTATCACACACATCAACCCATAATTGTCCCACTGCTGGGCTCGGGTTTCCTCTGACACAGAGAGAGTTTAGGCCATAGTCCACCAAGCTGGCCAAGTGCGGGTTGGCAGGTTATTAAGTATAGTTCGAAATAAATAATCCATCGTTTACATTTCAACACTTATAATGTTCTTTTATACTGGAATCAACGTGTAATATGGTTTCTCGCTATATGCATGTATATTTATACTATCTTCGTCTGCAGATATTTCGACCAAGTGGAATTAATCGTTGGCAAGGCTACTATTTAACTGTTAGAATCATAGGCGTGACAATCATATTTGACATGCAAATATTTCTATCAATAAAATTATAGTAAAAAAATGTATAAACAAATAATAAATATAAATAATTCAACATGAACTAAATAATATGTATATTAAAAAAACCTTAATTATCGTAAAAAACTAAATTTAATCAATTAGTAATATTAAATAGGGTGATTATAAAACGAATATTGATTTTCCAAGTCAACGTTGATTTGTTCCATTAATAATTCTATAAAAATAACACTAGTCTAAATAAACGGTTTCATTTAATTTTGTTTTTTACTATATCAATACATATGACCTATATATATAAATATACGTTTCATTTTAAAGTTTTTTTTATGTTATATGTAATTGTGTAAATTGCAGCCGTCTAGACTCAAAATATGTAGATTTATTAGGCATCTATTTACTTATAGAAATTTACATTATATTGCACAATATCTATAATATTTTGTGACACTTTCAAACAAACAATAAGGCAAACAAATATAATGATTCAAAATTATGGTATTACTTTTACAAAGAAGATTTGTAATAAAATTGTTGTATTTATGTCCAAAAGTTAACAGTGTACATTTGTTGAACAGAAAGTTATTCAATGAATTTGTAGCACAAATTGCTTCAGGTGACGCCAAGTGTGGGTGACGTAAAATTGTTGATTGACCCAAATTTTATGTATTAATGTATGTACCTAAATTATGTCAATAAATGTATGAAAATATTGGGAGATTTATTTCACTGCCTAACCTCTACTTACAATTTCCTATTATAACTAATATTACGATAGTAGATGTTTTATTTTATTTTCTATGAAACTGCTAATTAAACGTTCATTTTTTTCCAACGCATCGGTGATTATTCGGTGTGACTGATGTCCATGCGTGGTGGGTACCAATTAAGACGATTTTCGTAGCCAACACTGAGAATAATTACGAAAATAATTTTATCGATATTAACTTTTATTACATTACTAAAAATATGTCACAACGTTAATTGAACTAGACTACAACTTGAACTCTAAACTCGTAAAATTTTACATAATCTGCAGAGTTAAGACCCAGATGGTCGTGTGTCGGCTGTTGACATGAAAATAAATTGCAACATGACTAACACAATATTTTGAGGTCATTTTATGTATAAAACTATCCCCTGACCCCTGATCCTGATCCTGACCCCGCAAACTTCGTTTTGCCATATAAATTACATGTCAATATTTTGATAAAAAATAAGGGTTGATGATAGTAGGGTGAAAATTAAGGGTTTTGTGTATTTTTATACTCACTTCATAAAAAAATGGACAAAAAAATAAATGTATGAGGTAGACCATTCTTATCATTTCTTAGGGGTATCAAAAATACAATAGAATTAAAAGGAATTTATTGGCTAAGATTTTCTTTACAATTATAGGTATAATTATAATTAATACTTAACTCTATCTTTACATTCAGGCTTCCGTCCTGTGTGTGTAATTTCTTTTCACAATACAATTGTGAGGTCATTATTATAGATAGAATTATATTATACTATTAAGATTAATATTGACCGAGTCATATTTAACAAGAAATATGTATAAGCAAAACTGTGCTGCGAATATTGATATAGCGCGAATCTGTAATTTCAATATTACAAGATAAAATAGTGCATTATGTGCTGACAATTGAAACTACTGTAAATCCGTTATACAATACTATGTGTAGAAGTATTGACAGGGTTGATACTAATAGTAAAATACTTAGTCGTAAATAGCGTGATGCTGTTGACTAACACCTGATAGGTGTACCATCTGGGTTTGTGGGAATTTTTGGTTTGCACACTTTCTTTTTCCCGTCAACGCCACTCACCATCGGGCATGTAAAGGTGAAATATCCACACGAAGATGATTTAGTGTAGTATGTGTGGGAATATTGTTTCCGGATGTTATTCTCACCGTCCAACGCCCGTGTCACCGATTTTGATACTGAAACATATCTGTCATCCTTAGGATTTTCAGATTGCAGGGATCTCAAGTCTTTTGGATGAATATATTTCCCATGACTCGAGGGATACACGTAATTCACTTTACCGGTCCCAGGAGTTAATGTTACCGTTTGAGCTTGTGAAGGGGAGTGCTTTGATCCTACGACATAAGTCTTTTCTTTAGACGCAACTGATTTCACGCTGCCTGTGAAACCGATTGGTATTCTGTAACCCCCCGTGCCAGGTACACGCTCACCGGGTTGGTACACTTTGCTTTCATCTGGTTTCTCCGAATTCTTTTGTGTAATTTCAGCATCATGATTATTTAGTGAACCGAGAACTATGTGCTGTGTGTTACCACCCGCTGTTTGTTGCACTTCGATTCCCTTTCTGTGAGGGCTTTGCAATGATTGATGGGTCTGATAGTCTCTACTATATTCATCGTAATTAGGAAATTCTTCACCTACGGTTTGCTCAACGTCAGTGGCATCGTTTCCTTCTACGCCGTACCCGGTATCAGTGTCGTACTCTTCTGGTGGAATTTCATCTTTGTCTGTAGTATATTCAAAATCTCCACCGACGTTTTCGTATCCGGATTGAAAAGATCGTCTGCTGCTGATTGCTGTTCGAGGTGGAGCTGGCGTAGTATCTGTATTATGATGATCTAAATGAGTATGGCTCATGTATCTGCTTTCTGAATTTTTCATAGTTTCGTCGCTTGCTTTTTCGGTGGTCACTTGGTCTTCATTGCTTATGTTCTGTTTTGTTTCGATGGGCACCTCTAATAAGGGAATCGATTCGGTTGATGGAATTTCAGTTTGAGGAATTTCAGGGTTAACGTTAATGTTTTTGTTACTTTCATCAAATACATCTATTTTTTCAAAATTAAGTCTATTTGGAAATACTGCGTCCTTATCCAAACTTGCCCCAGCCTGAGCCGCTCCATTGTAAGTGATGCCGTACTTGAAAGTGCCATGGAGCTGTGATTGTGATTGACCAGTGCGGCCGCTGGATTGAGCAGAGGAGATGCCACCCCCTAAAAATGGTGTTTGTAAAGTCTCGTGTACTTTGTCTCCATCTTTATAGGGTGTAAAGCCGATTTGGGCTTGTGAAGAAGTACTGCCAGGGCCTTTGGCTTGGGCGTCGGCCATGCCACCTTTAATACTGCCTTGTACTTGAGAGTTAGATGAATGCATGGCGCCATTAGACTGCGATTGGGTTTGTATAGACCCAGTCTCTGATCCTAGTTGTACACTTGCTTGGGATTTATTGTTCCTTCCACTACCTGTAGCTGAACTAGAGGCTCCCTCTTTTCCTCCACTCACTTCACTCTCTGCCTCTTTGTTTTCGCCTGTAATTTGCGCTTGAGCTTGAAATGAACCACCGCCGGTATACGTTCCATGAACATTAGTTTGTGCACGTCCTTTATCATTACCGCCCTTTGAAGAGGCGCTTGCTGTAGTACCATTGGCAGCTTGATTGACAATAGCTTCAGCTTCTGAATCATCTCCGTCTATAATAGAGTTTGGATCAAAGTAATTGGAGGGTATTCCTGAAAACAGTGTAAAAGAGGGTTATTCAGAGCACCTGTTATATTTATATTAAACATTAAATCATTTTTTTATTTGTTGCATTCATATGTCAATGTCAAGTATATAATTATCTTTTGTCAATTAGTCGAGAGTGGAGATTATCGTCCAAACATTTAAAATGTAAGATTCACTCAATTAATTACTACTAGATTGATTGAATGAGTGTTGAGCTAAAAAGATAGTTAGTATTTAAATGATGTAATAAAATATTCTGTTCAAGTAAAGAACGTCAATAACTGTTAGTTAGTTAATCTGTAGTTGATTATGTGATGATAGCATATCTTCACTGGTTGAAATAAGATTTGACAGATTGATTGCGGCAGTGTTTTTTTTAAAAATTAAAATTACTTACCGCCATATTCGTTGCCTTGTAACGGATTCTACAAAAAAAAATAAAAAATTATTGCGTCTTTAGATTACCTGTATCAATTAATATTCAAATAATAAATAAAAACACTACTTACGCCTTGACTGTCGAATCCTTGTTGATTGCCTGATGGGCTTGAACCTGGATGTTGTTGTCCGTAAAATCCTATATTTCCTGCTCCCGGACCTTGCGAGCCAGGTGGATATTGCTTTCCTTCTGGGTACTCCCCTGATGGCCCTGGGCCCGAAATTGTATTTCCGTATTGACGGCCTGGCCCACCAGCGGTACCGTAGGTCCCAGTTCCTTGTAAACCATTTTGACCTGAGCTTCCAGATATTCCTGGACTATAGATTCCTGGTCCTTGGTTGCCGTTTTGACCTCCTGGACCGCCATTAATACCTGTGCCATAGATTAAGAAAATTAATTAAATTATAGCCAAGCATTATTTTATAATAAGTAAAAAATCTAGATTCATAATTACCTATTTGATTTGGATCTTGAACGGTTCCAGCGCCGAAGTTTCCGGGTGACTGCATGCCATTATATACTCCTGGTGCACCGTTTGGGCTAGTCCCAAAGATTCTGGGTCCTTGCATTCCATTTATACCTCCTGGCTGACCGCTAATACCTCCAGGCCCTTGCATTCCATTTAATCCTCCTGGTTGACCCCCAATACCTCCAGGCCCTTGCATTCCATTTATACCTCCTGGCTGACCGCCAATACCTCCAGGCCCTTGCATTCCATTTATACTTCCTGGCTGACCGCCAATACCTCCAGGCCCTTGCATTCCATTTAATCCTCCTGGTTGACCGCCAATACCTCCAGGCCCTTGCATTCCATTTAATCCTCCTGGTTGACCGCCAATACCTCCAGGCCCTTGTATACCATTTTGACTCTCGGGTCCACCAGATACACCGGGTTGTCGCAATCCATGTTGTAATCTTGGATCTTCATATAGGTGTGTTCCGTATGATCCTGGTCCTTGGATTCCATTTTGATCTCCAGGTCTCCCGCTGTTACCGGGTCCATAAGGAGAATCAAATAAATTGCTTGGTACACCGCTTGGTTTAGTTCCATAGTTTGGTTGTAAACCAATATTGCCTCCAGAAACACCTGGTCTCGTTTGCTCAGTGCCATAAGGTCCATTGCCAGTGGATGGCAAAGTGTTTCCAACGGTACCTATGTTCTGGCCATAGTTGTTAGGGACCACACAACAATATACACTGCTGCCTGGAGGACCTGGATACGGACCTAGGGCCAGAGGCCAGTTCGAACCACTGGTGTTTGGGCCAACAGAATTAGCTTGTCCATGACTGCCACTTCCATCTGGTGGTAATGGAATATTGCTCCCTGGGATAACACTTTGGTATGGTCCATAACCAGTGTTACTCGGTGTACCTTGCTGTATCGGATAACCCCCAATTCCACTTGGATTTCTATTTTGAATAGAACCGTAAGCTACGCCCGGCATACTACTTTGTTCAGGTGTATAAGATTGTTGGGTTCCATAAGGGCCTTGTCCTCGATTATAAATACTTCCATATGGAGCCCCACCTTGTCCAGAGTTCGGTCCTTGGCTTCCACCTGGAGTAGCTCCTTGTCCACTAAGAGACGGTCTGCTTCCATAATTAATGCCATTTCCACCATTTTGTCCGGGAGCTAACCCTGTATTCTGCCCGCTTTCTTGACTTGGTCCATAACCGCCACTTCCTCCTTGTTGGCCACTAGGTCCGTAACCAATATTTCCTCCTGGACCAACGCCCGGAGACATTCCCGAAGGTAGGTACCCTGAGCCCGGTGCATTTCCTTGACCAGGTCCATAACCGCGATTACTTCCTTGGCTCCCGTCGGGTGTATTTCCTGAAGAAGGACCGAAACCCGGACTCGATCCACTTCCTTGACCAGGTAGATACCCTCCATTTCCCCCTAGGCTTCCACCAGGTGTCGTTCTTGCAGAAGGACCGTACCCCGAACTTGGTCCGCTTCCTTGACCAGGTAAATAACCCCCATTGCCTCCTTGGCTTACGCCTGGTGTTGTTCCTGGAGAAGGTCCGTAGCCTGAGCTAAGACCGTTTCCTTGAGTTGGTCCATAACTTCCAATTCCCCCTTGACTACCGCCAGGTGACGTCCCAGCGGTAGGTCCGTAACCGAGGCCTGGACCGTTTCCTATTTCAGGTCCATAACCTCCATTGCCCCCTGGGGTACCTCCAGGTGTCGTTCTTGAAGAAGGTCCGTAGCCTGAGGTCGGTCCGCTACCTTGTCCAGGGCCATAATATCCATTTCCTCCTTGATTACCGCCTGGTGTCGTTCCTAAGGAAGGTCTATAACCTGTGCCCGGCCCACTGCCTTGACCAGGTCCATAACCTCCATTTCCTCCTTGGCCACCGCCAGTTGTTGTTCCAGAAGGAGCGTAGCCTGAGTCCAGTCCGCTTCCTTGACCAGGTCCGTACCCTCTATTGACGCCTTGGCTCCCGCCTGGTGTCGTTCCTGAAGTAGGACCGTAGATCGAGCTCGGCCTGCTTCCTTGATCAGGTCCATAGCCTCTATTACCTCCTTGGTTTCCACCAGGTGTCCTTCCTGAAGAAGGTCCGTAGCTTGAGCCTGGTCCGATTCCTTGACCAGGTCCGTAACCTTCACTTCCGCTAGGTTGGCCATTAGAACCACCATTTCCGCTTGTGCCACCTCCAGGAGTGGGCCCAGATCCAAAGCCATTATTTTCACCTGGTCCGTATCCGACGCCCGGACTTGCTACATCTATTGGTACCCCTGGTTGGCGTGCTCCATTAATATTCCCTTGACCTGGTCTACCGGATGTTCCGTAATAGTCACCAGGTGCATACCTATTTCCTCCACTGCCAGGTACGTACGGACCTTTCTTCAAGTTCTCGACTTCATGATCAGATTTTCCGAAGCAGTCATCGCAGTTGGGGTCATATATTGATTGACTCTGTGCTTGACCCATTCCGCTATTGCCACCTTAAAACATCAATTAAATATATAAAGATTAAACAAATTTAGTATAATTAAATTACCATGCCTTTAATTTTATTTACGCCAGGTAACAAAGTATCTATACTAAATAAAATAACTTTGTCTATCTGTCTGTGATGTGATCACGGCCACACCACTGAATTGATTGTGATAAAATTTCACATGGAGATACTTGAAGGTCTTGGGATGAAAATAGGCTACTTCTTTTTCCCATATTTTTTAGTTTTTTCGGAAATTTATACGATTATATGAAAACAGTGTTCTACAAAAACATATTCTTGGTCCAGTCGCTGCTGTTTCGAGCAGTGCAAAGTCTGCCGAATCTATTAGTTGTATAATACATTTTAAATGTGTAACATTACACTATGTGTGTAATGAGTAACATTACACTATGTGTGTAATGTGTAACATTACAATTTGATACTGGTTTTCATTAACTCTTAACGCTGTATCAATGCTACCAGATTTAATGAAATATTGGTCATTCAGATATTACTTACTGACGCTTGCTCTAGAAGAATCTGCTGCGGAATGTGCTTCAGCTTTTCCCTCGTCTTTCCCGTTTCCACGATCGATAGCCAAGTACTGGGACTGCGTTTGGCCTCTGTACCGTCCCCTGGGAGCGAATGCAGTCTGCCGTCGTGATCTACTCAACGCGTTGAGCGCTTTCTCAACCTGCATCCAATTCACTACATCGCCTTTGAGTTTGGTGAATCCTTTGCAAAAGATTACTTTCGAGTTTCCACCCCTCGCCAGCGATTTAACCTGTTACAACATAAAGTATAGTTAAACAGCGGTCTAGATGGCATGTTGTAACGTTTCTGATACAAACAGACTGCCCTAAATTTTATTATTAAACTTCAGTGTAATGGGTCAAGGAAATAAAAATAGCCTTGACAAATATAAGTTATCAAATGTCGCTCGCGTAAGATAAAAATGCAGCTTAGAAAAACGATTCTATTTCACTGATTACCACACTATACTTCATTTAACTGTCATTATACTTCATTTTATAGATAAGGACTTATTTAATTACGTATAATATACCAGTACGTGTTTATTTTTGATCTGATTAATAATTGTATAAAACATTTTTCGAATTAAACTTAACATTTCTATTAACCTTCAGTTGTTTTAGTAATACTTAATAGTTATTTTAAGTTGAAAGATAAGAAACTATTTTTCTTATTTTGCCGGTTTGTTTACCATAAAAATAGAGTATAATGCCCATGTATGGTCTATAAGCTTTTTATCTATTTATTTGATCGACGGTCGGGAAAATCAGACCAAAGTACGATTTATTTCAGTAATGCAATGTTGCAAGTAATTTTTTGGTTCGACTAGCGTTTTAGAAAAGTGTTTCATCATGGAGGAGAAACGACGATATAAACTCATTATTAGACTTCAGTTACAGTCTTATTTCCTTAAAAACCTTCGTATTCTCATTAGTAATTTTTCATTGCCTGAAAACACGGATAAAACACCGTTTCGATTTATCGCCCCCGAAATCCTCTGCTTACTGAATTTCGTGAAAATCGTTGGAGCGGTTTCCGAAATTCAGATTTGATGTATATATACATACAAGAATTGCTCGTTTAATGGTAATAGATAGATAGATAAGAGAGTAATCCGTGCCTGCGATTTATACGTTTTTTTTAAAAATCTGTGGGCATATAATATCAACTTGGAGATTTTATTATAGAGTTCAATGATTGTAATAAAACGTAATCAAAAGATACATCGTTTACGTTGGTTGATTATAATTGTAATTAAAACTATATTACTGTAGATGTATTGAGAAAGTAAGGGTATTTAAGTTTTAATTTTTTTCACGCAGACTTCCGTAAGTTTTGTTTATGAATAGCTCGTAAAGCACTATTTTCCCAGTATAGTTGCTTTACCCCGCTGCAGAGTTATGAGAGGATTCCTGTGGAACACATTTTAAATTTTGTTCTTCTTCTTATCGCAACAAATTAACTCTCTCTAGTTAATTATCTTATTTTATTAAAAAGACTGTAGGTGCAAGGATTGTAGATGCCTAATGATTTTAATATGTCTTAGTCTTGTATCTTATATACGAATATGTATGTATCTTGTATTTTATATATGTCTTGTCAGAGGCCTCCGGTTTAAAATTGATTATCATTTGCTTCGGCGATGATAACACATACAATACACTTTTTTTAAACATGTAACATCGTGAGGAAACCTGCATACATGGAGCTTTCTATAATGTTCATAACGTTTGTGAATTCTACCGCAGTTGGACAGCGTCGTAAACTTCAGCATTCACTTCCTAATGTGATAGGATATCCCGAGCTAAACAGTCGAAGTTTTTGGGATTGGTCTAATACTTAAGTAAAAGTCAAGCTCTTGTACACGTATTGCACCGTTCTAAACAACGAGGTAAAGATGCTATGTCCTTCCTGTTGCAGGTCGCTAGGTTCTTTGCCACACAGTTTAATCCCAAAGATATTCATTGTCAGTGGTGGGATATTAAACCTGCCTGGCTTCTCTACTAAGCTTACCCTCTTCTCTTCGAATAAACATTCAAATGCTTCAACGTCTTTGGTTGTAGCAAGAAGACCTAGTAATAAGCGGGTCCCGTCTCACAGGCCAGCAATGTATTGGTGATGCAATGGGTGGCTTACGCGAAGTAATATTGCCATACGGCGGCAACCAGAGATCGGAAGTGGTCGGTCTGTTAGTTTGTGAGCTGATACAAAGAATAAGCATACAAGGTTACATCTCTAAGGCTCTCTACTCTGTCCGCGTGAAGCTGTAAACGCCGCTAGGGCCAACAGCAAAAGGTCCATCAGAAACAAACAGGCTCTCTATTGAATGGTACGAGTAACATTCAGTTATTTTAAATATGTACTTGTTACATACCTAGCAATAGTCTTCGTCAATTTATTTTGTCAAGTCAAATGAAAGATTCAATTAGGGCGCAAAGAAAACTTGTTTAAAGTTCTAGATTCTATTCGTTAGTCTCAATTTTCTAATCCAGTTACGAGTGCCTATTGGAAAGTGCAGTTTAATGTTTACAAGAGACGTTCCGATGGAAAATATTTTCCATTTGTTAGTTTTTAAAGCTTTACATAGCTAGCTCGTTACGTACCTACCAGTGGCAGCAGATTTTCAAACTTTTGTAATATTTAAATAAATGTTTTTGTATGTGTCGGTTCTTTATGAGATACGAGTGTCAAAAAGGAACGTGTGACCATCTGCAATTGTATGTTCGGAACAACAGCTTCCAACACATGTTATTTTGTTTTAAGATTTTTAGCTTTTATACTACTATGTGAATCAAACTGAGAGTTCATTGGATTTTGAAGAACTCCTATTGTAAGCGTTGTACTGTGTGTACAATACATTTCTTTGTATTTCCGACTGTAGGTACGCCTGTACAGCTTTACGCGAAAAGGACTGAAAGATTTAAATGTAAGTAGCGGTATTTGTCAACGTAATAATATTAATATGGAACATTTTCTATTCTGGAAAATGGACGTGAATGCGTGAAGTCTTAATAAACGGGCATAAATGTTTTGTTAGTCTTGTGTAGCTATTACATTAAATAATAACATTAGTTCCTTTGTAATTTTACCGTCGGGAGTTAGTCGACGAGCACCGGGAACCGGGAACTTATGGATCCGGGTTCAAATCTTGCATGCATCTCAAATATTTTAAAGCTTCTGCCAACTGCTTTTATGAAGGAATATATTGAGCCGAAACTATCTCTCTTCTCGAAGGTTTGTGAAGTCTACCAATTAGAACTCCATAATGGTATCTGAGCCTAGTAGACGGACTATCATGGGTTGTGGTTAGCTTGTCTCAGTCCGACTCAGTTGAGAAACACTGTATTCCATCGATCGTTAAAATTGTGATGCAATTCAAGCGCCAGAACAAAGTAATTATGATAGCTATGCTAACAAGATACCAGCGACGTTGTGTTTACTTAGGGAAGGGATTTTTTTGCCCAATTAGTTCGCGAATATAAAAAAAGATTTGTCAACATCCTACTTTATATTAAACTAGCTGTGCCCGCGGCTTCGTCCGCGTGGAAAGCTCCCAGCAGGCGACATGTTTTTAACATTAATCGTTATATTTCAGTCAATTGACATAAAATCGTAATGCACTAATTGTCTATAACCTTCCTAGTAAAAGCCGTACAAAAATCCGTCCAGTAGCTTTTGAGAAAAAGGGGCACATACATGAGGGGACTTTGTTTTATAATAAGTAAGTATAGAAATTCATTAGGTAAACAATAGCTATTATTGTCGCACTGCAGTCTTTCAGAATTAGAGGGAATGAAGTGGTATGCCTTAGATTAGAGCGAAGAACATGTTACCGCAAACGGCCAAGAATAGATTGATGAATAAATTAAGGGCTATATAAAAATACTCGAAGAGTGAAAAGCTTCCAGTTGAGATTCTTTTCAATTTGTGCACGAAAATCGCGTAACGTAATAGTTTGCGGAAGGACCCGACCTACTTCTGAATGCTTTTTAATTTGGTTAGGCGCTGCAGTTTTGTTTACTGAGCTTGTGAAAGCAGTACTAGCTTTAATTAACGCAAAATATACCTTCTGAAAATATAGTATAATGGAACTACGTGCCTACGTTAGTTAAATATCCTACGTTAGTTAAATATTAACGAAACATGTATATTTCCATCGTATTAATTTGAGTTGGCGCTCTAGTCTATCGTTTGCTTTCATAGGTTCGAAGTTTGAAGTTAAATACAAGTTTTACAAAGTGTGCACTGTATTGCAATATTCACAATCGATTTAGCTCACATTTCCTAAATATATTCTAAATAGTTATATTTATGTATACAATAAAAAATATTCATTCTCTTAAATGCCCTGCTTATAAAACATTAAAACATTCGACGAATTTTTTTTTCATAAGCTGATAAATGAGCTTCCGTACCTGATGGTAAGTGGTCACAGCCGCCCACGGAAGTCCGTGATACCAAAACCATCATCGGATTATCACATCCTCCACTTGGTTTTACAAATTAATTATGTCAAAATTAGGAAGTAGTTTAAACTTAATAATTGTTAGCGACACAACCACGACGATATTATTACAAATATGAATAATGATAAGTAAAGTAATTCCTGCAACCTGCTAACTAGGTCGCAAGATTACCATTTACTTCCAACGGTCGTATTCGCAGAGTATAAAATGAATGATTTAAGTTATAATATTAGGTAGGTACTTATCGCAAAGCTTTGAAATTATTTAACTATCGCCAGTTTCGCTCTTCGACGCACAGCTGAACTATTAGGTATTTTTTTGACGTGGAAATAATGTTTTGTATTCCTGTTTATCGCAGTGGTGTGAAGCTAAACTGGTTAATTTTTAAGTTCAAGAAATATAAGCAACAAAATAGAAGTCGAATTAGATCCGGTGACAGGATACGATTCTTTGTGCACCTACCGTTATGAATTTCCGGTGCGGGAGAATACGCTTTAGGTCGCTCAGGCCACAGAATTGGGTCGTGTTTGAAGGGCTTTCCTCGATAATAATGTCAGGATCAACGGGCCCCAAATGCCAAGTCACACATAACTGGGAATCCGGCTTCTTGCATACTAGGTGTTCCTGCAGATGACATTTGTTCTGATTTTTCACATTTTTCTGAGCCACTATTGGTCTAAAGATTTAAATTCGAAGTTGGATAGCTTAGTGTGTTTAGATTTTTTAGACATTTCTTTTCCTATCATAAAAAATAGACATAAAATTATTTAGTTATCTGTGTAAAGATCAGTATGAAAAAAAAATATATATTTACCTGAGTCGGAGAGTGATCGTTTTGTAGACGGTGTGATGACGAAGTTTTAAGATTTGCCGCGAAAAGCAGAAAAATGGCGAGCCGCAGCCCGGTTGGCGCGCTCTGTCGACGCATTCCTGTCGGCTGGAGAGCAGACGACTCTCTGCCGCGCCGACGAAGCGGCGCACCGCCCGGCTCTTGACCCCCGAACTAAGATGAACCCACACCAGATTATAAGGTTCACCCACCCAATTTCGGCGATAGCGTATTCTGCTATACTTCGCTTGAGCACATAAGGAAGTAGCAGATACCGAACCGCGATAATACACTTTTAAAGCTGAATCGGTTAAATCTAGGTCTTAAGTTTATTTCCCTCAGTCATGACCCATCATATATTAGGAATACGTTTTTAAATAAATTATCCTCGTTTATACGAGTTTATAGTTGCCACACA
>DWPQ01000277.1:0-18455 GCA_018251795.1 Perichares adela
ACCATAGTACTATAAGAATAGTAGGTCAGCTAAGGTCACTTGGCGAGTTAATTGCCTACTCTTACGATGCATAAGGTTGTTAATTGAGTAAAATGTTATTTTTAACCTTTACGTAATACTGTGACTTAAAACAAGCTCTATTCATAATAAGGTTGAAGACTGAAAATTTTCTGTTTACTACTCTAACTGATACGTAACATTGAGGAGGAAGAATGGCAGATTTTACGCCGTTTTTCGTTGATAGAGCTAAAGGTTCCCGTGCGTCTTGCAAGGGATGCAAAAATAATTGTGTGGGTGGTGAGTTACGCATTGCTAAACTTGTAGCTAGTCCATATGGAGAAGGCCAACAGATGAAATCTTGGTACCATGTCGATTGCCTTATGAATGTTCTTTTAAAACAACGCCCTACAACGAAACGAATAGAATCTATAGATGACATCGGAAATTGGGCATGTTTAACTAAAGATGATCAAAATTTCATTCTTAAAAAAATCAATGAGATGGAACAAATTTATGCTCAAAAGAATGAAGGAAAGTATACAGCAAAAGTGATTAAAAATGAATCAAAACCAACTCCGACATCTTCGAACACCAGTAAAGATGAGACCGATTTAAATATTTCAAAATCACCAGTTAAAACAGATGATAACAACTTTTCAACATTTATTTCAATATGTAAAAGGATATCCCGAGTAGATGCTTATACAGATAAAACTGCAGTTGTGAACGCTTTCTTTACAAAAGGCTGCAGCGGGAATAAATTTGAAGGAGATCTAGTTCTTTGGTGTAAACTCCTTCTGCCACAAGTATCCAAAAGAGTATATAACTTAAAAAGCAAACAACTTGTGAAATTATTTTCTAGAATATTCAATACTGATCATGATAGTATGCTGACACACTTGGAGCAAGGTGATGTAGCCGACACAGTCCAACATTTCTTCTCAACGTCAAAAACTTTTAGACCATCATCTGAAAGTACTCTCACCATACATGATATCGAAGATTTCCTTCAAGACCTCTCAAAACTAACAAGGGAAGAGGAGCAAATATATCATTTTAAAAAAATTGTAAAGAAGTGTACTCTAAATGATTTGAAAATGCTAATCAGGTTAATTAAAGGGGATTTGAGAATCAATGCTGGACCGAAACATATACTTGAAGGTGTTCATCCTGATGCATACCAAGTGTTTCAAACATCTAGAGACCTTGACATGGTTTTAGACAGAGTATTATCCAAGGATACTGGTGTCAAACAGAAAGGATCTACATTAAAAATGGTTGCAGCCAAACTGAGTTTAATGACCCCTGTACTACCAATGCTGGCCGAAGCATGCAAATCTATAGAAATGGCTATGAAGAAATGCCCCAATGGTATGTTCTCTGAAATTAAGTATGATGGAGAAAGGGTCCAAGTCCATAAAAAGGGTAAGGAATTCAAGTACTTCTCTCGCTCCTTAAAGCCTGTTATGGCACATAAAGTCAGCCATTTTAAAGACTACTTGCCCCAAGCATTCCCTAAGGGGGAAGACTTGATTTTGGATGCAGAGGTCTTGATGGTAGATGTGAATACTGGCAAACCATTGCCATTTGGTACTTTGGGAAAACATAAGCAGTCTGAGTTTAAAGATGCCCAAGTGTGCCTGTTTGTGTTTGATTGCCTATATTACAATGGTAAAAATTTAATGGATGTGCCTATTAGAAAACGGCGACAAATACTTCAAGACAACATGGTTGAAGTCACTAACCATGTTATGTTTTCTGAACAGAAGTTAATTGAAAAACCTGCAGATTTGGCAAAGATGATTGCTAAGGTGAATACTCATAACTATTAATTTCAAGTAAAAAATTAACTAAACTAAACTAACTTAATCAATATTAGTGTAACAAAGCTTTTTCTTAAGTTATGGTGTTTATTAATGCCGATTGTAGTATATGGGAAATAACTGTTGAGTCCAAACATATAAGTCTCTCATTAACCTATATTTCCAAAAGCATTTCCAAATATTTTTTACCCAACTGTAAGGAGAGGTTATGTTTTTCGCACGTATCTTGTTTGTTTGTTTTAAATGTGTGTTTTATTATAATCTAGGAAAAATACTAATAACATATTTTTTCCATTTTCAGGTCTTGAAATTGGGCTTAGAAGGCTTAGTCTTAAAAGATTTAGAGTCTATCTATGAGCCTGGTAAGAGACATTGGCTGAAAGTGAAAAAGGATTATTTGTTTGATGGCGCAATGGCTGATACAGCTGATCTTGTTGTACTTGGTGCCTGGTTTGGTTAGTTTTCTTTCCTTCTCTTTATTTTTTTTTGTGTCATAAAATTCCATCATCACCAGGCATAGTAAGAGTGGCTTAGTGCAGATAGGCAGCACACACTACTAAGAATGTGGAGTACTCTTAAGTTTCCTGTACCATAAATAAATAAATAAATTTATTCATTCTATTTCAGCATTAATTATATACAGTTAAATTATTATTTATAACATAATCAATAATTAATAATCTTTATATTTCCACAAACAATTTAATAAGTCATTTAATAAAATAAATACATGCTGATAGTTTTTTCAAAATATTTGATAGATCTTATTAATTTAATTTATTATTTCATTTAATTATTCTTGCTGAGTGGACCCTTTGCAGGTAAAAGCCTTCTGTACAATAAATAATACATCATATAAATGATGATTAATTGCTAGTCTTAAAATAAGCTTGAAAATTAAAGATGTATGCAGGTTTCCATTCCAAAGCAGGCTATGGTGTACAAAATATTTATTTTGTACACATATTTTATAGTTTCCGTGTCTGGCTACTCGACGATATGTAGTCAGTGCAGCCCATGAAGTTCAGTTATGCCAAACACAGAATAGTAAGCAATGTGAGGACATCTAGACAAGTATAAAAAACTCTTAAGAACCTCTGAACTTGGTAGTACAGAGCCTTTGTGACATTGAAGTAGGGACCTTGTTATTAACAGGGTGCTCTCAGAGCTGTGAAGTTGGGCTCAATAATTCAATTCTAACAACTAGATATCGCTTGCCCGCAAGAATACTGTATTAACTCTAAAACTGTACTTTTCAAGAGAAGCGATTAAAGATTATAACCACAAATTATAGATTATAACTGAATGTCTTTCTAGCGAACCGACAGAGCGAGAAGGATATAGTTGCAACTTTCCTAATTGGTTCATTCAAGGTGAAAGCGATTTTCAACCTAATTTAAAAGGTAGAACATACTTTTTTTAGTCAAACTGTATCATTAACTCAGTTAGTGCCAAATTTTGACTTAATACTGTATTCTTCCGGACAAACGATATACAATAGTCTACTGCCACCTAATAGTAATAGGGTACTGCCACTCATGGGCAAGGATGTCACCAATACATTTTCAATCAAAGAAGCTGCAGACTTCCTTACCACTGTTTGTTTGTATGTATAACTGTCACTTACCTTTGCATATTTTTTAAATTTTATTGTCCGTGGTGTACCAGGCGGGCTTGGAGTATTTTTCTGAGAAGAATTATCTAACAAGTTATGGATTTCTACCAATGGCCTTAATTGCTTGTTCTCGTTGCTCTTAGGTACAGTATTCTTGTTTTCTTGATTTTCTCTTCTATCCTTTAGAAATTTCATATACTCTACATGTATGGACTTTATCTTACTGACATCCTCCCATACTTGGAGCCACAAAGGGCTAACCAGACCAAAATTATATTTATCTTTATTTGATAAATAACTTAGTATTTTCATGATTGGTGGCATGACATTTGCATTCTGGTAAAGCAATTTGATAATGTCTATTTTTTGATCAGGTCTAAATTTACGTGTTTGCAGAGCAACAGAGTCTGCGTTCTCTGGTTGCACAACTGGTTGGAGTGCTTGTGTGTCGCAAGACAAGCTATGCATCACAAAGTTTAACTTTTTAGACGGCTTCCTCAAGTTTAGTGGACTACTAAGTTTGCAACTTTTCCTGCAAATCTTTTTAATAGGTGTGGATGGGTATGAAGTGTGGATATGATCATTGTGATAGTATAAATCAGTTGCTTCCATACAACCAACATTTCCAAACGTAAGGCTGGTACTTAATTTATTACCATCATTAAATTTTAGTTCTCGTAGGCTTCCTGCTATAACACTTGTGGGGGTCGGAAATGGACTGAAAATATTTTCACTGTCATCTTCATGAAATGATCGCTTGACGCCACGTCGTAAAACAGGCGATTCCACAAAATTTTCACAACTCTTCAATATTCCAGATGATGTAGTGTATTTCCCATGGGATCGAAAATTTATATCTGGTGTTAAGCTCCTACAATCCATATGAATTTGACCAGTGATGCATATTTTTCTCGGCACTAACTTCGAACTATCATTTGATATTTCGGAATATTCCAACGATCCTGGTGTGAATGAATTATATCCACTGTCCTCGGCTTTCCAATACCTGGCTCCATCGTATGATAAACCAGGAGTAACTGGCTCAGTGTAATCTGAATGCACGTCCATTTTCAATGTTGTTTTAAACTTTTTAATCCCCCAAGTTAAAGCTTTATAGGATGCATCATTGATGCTCGTATTAACCCTAAGGTGATTCGTTTCACGGAGGCATTGTGATTGGGTGTTTATAGTATTATCAAACAATCCGTCCTGAGCATAAATATTGCTCTAAGAATTCTGCTACTGACAAAACTTAATTCTAATTACTGTAACACCAACGACAACGAAATTATAACACTTCAAACAAGCTTCAAACTTTCGTTGATTGACTTAAAATTTGACAGTGAATTCTTTTTTTTATTTTTTTTTATTAAGGTTTATGGCTTGGATACGAGTCCTTTAAGCCAAGTCTTGATTCTCTCAGAAACTTGAATGACAGTGAATTCAAGCAAACGTAACCACAGATTAAATACAAGGTACAGATTAAAAATTAGACTGATGATGGTAAATAGAGTATCAGCACAGGCTGTCGGTTTTTTTTCATTACCTGGGTAGTAAGGGGCTCCATTAATTACAAATCATTGAACCAGCACTACCACAAAGCCTCACAAAGGTTAAATCCCGATGGTATTCGTTCATGGTAATGCTGTTTTCTTACTTAAATTGCTTCTATGTCCTGTCGCCTTGACCTTGGAGCATCATTAATATGCGAGCCCTCCATTTCCTTCTTGGCTGTTGTAGCACTGTTGATGTTTTTGCTATTTAAATAAATTGGCGTTTTTGGACAGATATGGCAATTTATTATCATGTGGTGCGTCTATCCGTTTGGCGCCTATGGACATAAAAAAAACCATGCACGTCGAAAAATATTTATATGACTTAAATATAAATTTATTAATAATTAAAACTTGCTAAGTCAACACTAAATCGTGCTCACTAACTTTAATGAAAAATATTGTATCTGTAATACAGATTAAACAGAAAAACTAAGATAATATTGTATTGGTTATCTGCATTTTAAAATACTTTTTTGTAGTTTTGGCTTTGGCTGGGTTTTTGCTGCTATTTTGTAATTTTATTTTAGAATATATAATGCCTTTAAAATTCGAAATCTTGTACGAATTGTGATGACAGAGAAAATTAATATTGTAGTAGATATCACAGCGTAAGCATAAACATGACTTTAGTATTAAAAGATTTATGTCGTTTGTGTGCAACAAAAGACGATTTTTCAAAAGATTTGTTTGATGAAAGTAACAAAAATGTTTTAAAAATGATACAGGAATTCGTACAAATTACTGTAAGTACTACAATGTTTTAATTAAAAATATATCTTAATATATATTGCTATGCAGAAACAAATATTTACCTTAGTTAACACCATTTTATTGTACTTTGCATTACAGATACAAGAAAATGAGAATATGCCAACGAAGATTTGTATCAGTTGCGAGGATAAAATGTTATCATTTCATATGTTTGTGTTGGAATGCTATAAAGTGCAAGAATCTCTTAGGAAAATGTATGTAGAAAGTGCAGAAAACTTTCCAATAAAACTTGAAGAGGCTATTGGTGATTTCGAAGATCCAGCAATTAAATCAGAGGTACAGTTTTGTTTCTTGCCCGCTTTAAAGCCATAAGTGATATGTCAAACATATCACCATTCTTGTTGTTTTGCTTTATTGATACATCAAAAAACAAACTTAAATAGTAGACTTTTGTATTGCTGAGTTAAAGAGAAAATTAGTTCTCGCACTCAATTTATTATTTACATTAGTTCTAAGTTTATAACAAGTATGCGTCTCTTCCAAACTTGGCTAGACTGGGCCCAGCAGTGTGACAATACAAGTTATGATGAAAATTCACTTGGTGATATGAAAGAATACTCTAGTTACTAAACTAAATTATATGCTATGGATTATAAATGATGTAATGATTGAAAGATATCTTTAATGTATAAACTTGAGTTCTTAAATGGTAGGATTTCTTTAAGCTTCTCAGTAATTTTTGTTTTGATATGTTTTAGGTTAAAGATGAACTAACAGCAGAAGACATTGTCTGTAAGTATTTTAGTGAATATTTTTCTGATTTGAAAATTGTAATCTTATGAATTATATTACACTTTTTGATGATAAATATATATTTTGAAATAAGAAAAGAAAACATACCACATTATTTTAATATATAAAGTTCTCGTGTCACAGTGTTAGTTGCCAATCTCCTCCGAAATGGCTAGACCCATTTTTATGAAATTTTGTATGTGTATTTAGTAAGTATGAGAATAGGTTGTAAACAATTTTTCATCTCCCTAACTTATTAGGGGGGCCCACGCCCAACATATATATTTTTTTATTTTATTGACAACTTTTTTTTAGTATTTTTTTCTTATTTGGCATCAAAAAATACATATAACCCCCAATTTTCACCGTTCTATCACCAATCCCTATTTTTTTACACCAACTTTTATATGGCGATACAATGTTGGCAGGGTCAGCTAGTTTTAATATATATTTTTTAATATATAACAACATTATAATTAAGAGGTTCTTCCCTGAACATTGTTGGCGCTTGCCCCCCATTTAATAATGTATATATGTAAGTATGTGTTACTATATGTTTGGCTATGCACTGAACCATACTGGAGCAGCATGGTGAAGTTTACTCCAGACCTCTTCAGTTATGGCGACTGGCATTTGGCTACTAAGGGTTTAAATTCCATGTTTGTCTAGTTTATATTATTCCTTTTTTAGTTACCAACTTATCAATACATATTATAATTAGGTATTTGTACAAATCCTTATAATTTCTCAGGGCATAAATTTAAAAATGAAATTATTTTATGTGCTCAAACTTGTTTCAATTCCAACATAATAATTTCTAAAGATATTCTAAATTAACCAAGCTGGTACTTGAATAGGTGCGATAAACAATGAAGCTACATTATCAGAATTCAACAGAGATGATTTTCAAAATGATGACCACACATATCATGATGATGAAGATGAGGATGAGGATGAGGAGGATGATGATGATGATGACGATGATGAATATAGTGATCTCTCTCTTGCACAATTGAAAGAAGCAAAAAAGAAACATGTAAAAAGAAAAGTATTAACAGAGGAGGAAACTGAGAAATTACAAAAGGTTCTAAAAGAAACCAACTTTAAAGTAAAGGATTTTGTCAAGTAAGCACAATGTTTATATGACATATAATATTAACATAAATAAAATGTCACATCTATATTTTATGTTAATATTCAGTGTTTCAATTCAATCATTTCAAACCTATATGTATAGATGATTTTTTTCCCATAGACAAATTGCTTACAAGTTTGTTTAGAAACTGTATTAAAATATTTTTTCTTTCTGTTATTTTAATAACAAATATTTTTTATTGTAATATTTTAATTTAATCATTTAATATTACTGGATAATAATCAAAGTTTCCTTTTCAGATTAAAATGCAATCTTTGCGATGAATCGGTAAAATCATGGAGCGGTCTTAGAGTACATTATGCAAAGATTCACAAAACTAAACCTGTTGTCTATTGTATATGTGGTTTCCTCATTAGGTCCAAGAGTGTACTTTATAAGCATGTATCTGATCACAAAGTCGAAAGTAGGAAATATAGAAAAGAAGAGGCTTCAGACAATAAGCAAGGGGACACAAAATACTCGAGTCTTCATGTCAAAGATTTTGTAAAGTATGTTTTATTAGTACACTTTTATCTTTTAATAATGTGAATATTAAATATGAAAAATAAAACTCACAAATATAAAAAAATAACTCACATGAAAAACAAAACTCACACAAAACTAACACATGAAATTCAAAACACTGACATATCTTATTTTTTGAATCTATTTGCGTAAACATGTAATTCTGGTTCATACAGTTGAACCAATAGTTAAGTGACATTTTGATTCTGGGGGTTAAATCAGACGACCTTAAGAAGGGCACGGATTATTTTATTGGTAATTTTAAAATGTATAATTGAAAAGATATTATAAGAAATTTGCGAAAATTCTCATGGGATTTATTGATTTCGATTCATAGTTTATAGAAACACACATTTTTACACAAAAAAATATACTATACAAATGTGTTATAAAATATTTCTAGATCAGAGCTTGAATCAATTTGCATTTTGAGGAGAATATTTGTAATTTTAATATATTTATGATGTGCTAATGTTTTTCTTGTGTTCCAGTTTCACGTGTTCTGTTTGTAATAAACAATTTTCGAGCTGGTACACTTTAAGATCTCATTGTGAAAAAACTCACAAGATACGTCCTGTAGTGCACTGTATCTGTGGCATTACCTTAAAATCCAAGTCTGTGTTATATAAGCATGTCCAGGACCATAAAAACCCTGATATACTGGCGTAAGTAATTCTTAAATTTTTATTTAAATTCACTTAAAATTCATAGATAACTAATAAAAAGCATCTACTTTATAATTCAGAAATTTTAAGAAATTCTTACACACATTGTGAAATGTTTCAACGTATTTCACATAAAAATATCTTAAATCTTGATATTAATTGTTTCGGTTGAAAACTTTCTAATCCTTTTTCGTATTTCGCTATATACACCAATACATGAAAAGCCAAATTAAAACCCTAGAGATGTCGGAAGCTACTTGTAAAGAATAAGGTGCACTGTAACTAATAATATGTTTAAAAAATCTGCATTATAATATTTTTAGGTGTGATAAATGTCCAAGAATTACAAAAACATTAGCTGCCTTGAACAAACACAAAATGAGACACATACCAAAGGCCGAACGAAAGTTTTGCTGTTCAACATGTGACAAAATATTTAATACTAAAGATACGCTAAAATCTCATGAAAGATCACACATACCTATTGAGGAACGAAAAATATATCACTGTGATATTTGTGATTTAAAGTAAGTAATAGCTTTAATCCGTATACTGTATTGAACTCCATATTAGAGACTAGCTGTGGCTCTGCTTGTGTGAAAATCTGAGTGCTGCAAACTTTTCCCGTGTAGTTTTGAATCCCGCGGGAATTCTAAGATAAAAAAGTAGCCTAAATTACTCTTTATTACATCAGCTATTTTCCAGAGAAAGTCCCGACAAAATCGGTCCAGTCGTTCCAGAGATTATCCGGAAGAAACAGACGGACAGAAAAAAATTGTATATGTACAGTGTGTATGTATACACAGTATATCGGGTAAACTGTGTATATACGTATGCATTTTTACTTTTTCCTACATGCTTACGTATGTATACACGGTACATATACCAAAATAACAGTTTTTAATTTTTTTCTGTTTGTTTGTTCCGGGTAATCTTTGGAACGGCTGGACCGATACTGACGGGACTTCTGGAAGATAGCTCATGTAATGAGGAGTAACTAAGGCTACTTTTTATCTTAGAAATCCCGCGGGATTCGAATTTACGCGGGAAGAACTTTGCGACGCATTGAATTCCACGCGGGCAAGGCCGCGGGCACAGCTAGTAAAAATATATATGTGCATATTAAGAGAATGGTATCGATTTTGTAGGTTCACGACCCGTTCTTCGGCGGCATCTCATAAACGCGTTGTGCACGAGAAGATCAAGAGCTACGTGTGCGACCTGTGCGGGTACGCATGCGGCACCAACGGCGAGCTGCGGCAACACCGCGCCATACACAGCGACGACAAGCCGTTCGTCTGCAGGACATGCTCCAAGCCGTACGTACACTCTATGTTTTATGTAAATCATGAACACGCCTATATGGTTTGGTAAAATTACGCAAAAGGCAATTTCAGACAACAATTTAAATATTTTATTGTTGCTTTAAACATTGCGTTAAAAATTTTATTGTCTCCAACCACGGGTTTCCTTAACACAGAGAGATACAATACTCAGGTGTTGCGAACTTATCAGAGCCCCTAGACAAAAATCTTAGAGGTAACCGTTCACGCTCACGCCATTTTAAAAATGTATGGAAATGACAGTCCTTGCGGCATGATAATGTGCTGTCACGCCAAAAACCTTTCCGCAGGGACTGTCATTTCCATACATTTTTGCTTTTTTTGCAATGCGTAACAGAGGACCTACATAAAAGTATTAGCGGCTAGCGTTCACGCTAGGGACATCTTAAAAATGTATGGCAATGACATTAGCTGCGGAAATTCGTTTGGTATTGATGTTGTGTAGCGTATACGCGAACGCTATCCGCTAAAATTTTTGTGTAGGCCCTCTGAGCAGCATCGCGTCATAGATTGTCAAATTTTGGCCGACCTTTCGTCGTGCGGCATTATGCGTCTATACATACGTTCTTTTGTTACTGGAACCTATGGCGTTACAGCCATTAACAATACAAAACATCCTTTGGGTCATTGTAATTAAAACCGTAATGTGTATACCGTAGGTTCAAGACGTACTCTAATTTGAAAACGCACATGGACACGCACGAGGACACGTCGTACGCGTGCTACGTGTGCAGCCGCGTGCTGAACAGCCGCCGCACGCTGCGCAAGCACCTCCTCGTGCACGAGGACAAGTGTCGCCACGTCTGCTCCTACTGTAACAAGGCGTTCAAGAGGCGACAGACGCTCAAAGTACATAATAATAACCACAGATTTAGCATATCTCATACATATTAATATATTATTATGTGATGTATAATGTGTGACATAATTGTCAAACTTAGGTATGAGTAAGTAATGAGGTAACTTTTTAAAAAGTTAACATTTAATAAAAGTGGAAGATCAGTGTTGTAACGCCTCATCGAAGCGTTGCTGATCAAGAAAGTGCTTAACTGGCTCTCAGACACTGCAAGCGAAATGAGGAGTTTAACAAAGTACTAAATCTGATCTGTCTTTTTAAACGGTTTTATTTAGCTTGTTCCACATTCCATCCGGTATAGGTAACTATACGTTTAAAACTTTATATTTCTTTGCCTTATTACTTGACTTTGGCTGGGCGCGACTGTACCAACGCTACAAACTAAAAAAAGTACTAAATTAGTGAACATTATATTTTTAATGTCAGCGACCATACTTCTGCATATTAAGATTGTCGATGACTGTGTAGACATACAAATGTGACTGTCAGCAGTTCTGTCCGCGTGAAGCTGTAAAGGCCGCTAGGGCCAATAGCAAAATATCCAAGTCAAGACAAAAAAACCTGTCAGCAGAGAGAAAATACAACAACAACTATTATCTTCCTTGTACACAATGAAAGGTTTACAACATATTAAAGGAAACCAATACCGAATGGAATCCAGAGGTTGAGCTACACGATGGATCGTTTATTGTCCAGGTACACATGTACACTCACACCGGTGACAAGCCGCTCACGTGCAAGTGGTGCGAGGAGCGGTTCGCGTACGCGTCGACGCTACGGTCGCACCGGCTGCGCTGTCACCCAGACAAGATGGCCGCGCAACAACACCACGCGTACTCCACGTACCAGACACACCAGCACTCGCATCAACATCCACACCTCGCTATGCACCAGGTAACTTGTATATATAGTCAAATCTGGATAAGAAAGAGCTAAAGGGACCACCATATTTTTCTCTTATACAAATTTATCATTAACCCGAGTTTCTAGCTTACAGAGGTACAGGAAGAGTCTGTTTCGCTTACGAGTCTATAAAAATATGGCATGGCATGGAAACAAAATACATATATGCTCATAGGGTGAAATCTATAAACCGCTTGAACTTATCTTAGACTTTGCTTTGGTTAGCAGTATGGACAACTTTTTTTGTGCGGTTATTTAATGTAAGAAGTGTAAGTCACCAAAATTGTGCATTCAAGATACATTTAGATTAATCTTAGGCAGAGTCAAAGTAATGTTTATATGTAGAAAAAACCCTTTTAATTTGAAACTTTAGTTTGAGATAAATCAATATACGCTTTATAAATCCCAGCCTAAGCTCCCTCCCTATCTAAGCCTATTTTGTTGAATTTAAAAGAATAAAACAATATTTTTGAGAAATCCGCATATTGTTTTGTCAGCGGATCTGGACATGTGTATAAATTTTCAAGAAATAGAATAAAAATGTTACTAAAAAATTGCAAAAAAAATTAGAGATATTTCACGATATACACGGAAAGAATCACGTTGATATTTTTATCAATTGATTAATGTATTTAATTACCAACCAACAAGTAACCAAATTAAATCTGTTGCAGAGTTACAATATGAAGAACGACGTCGCGCCCAATGTAAATGTCACGAAAAATGAAGCGGAGGCTATAATAATAGACAACAAAGTATAAACAGTAGCATAAACAATACGTAGAGTAAGCAAGTAGTTATGCTAGAAAAATATAAATAAATACACTATAAGTTATTCATCATCTGATGGATTATTATTATCAGAGGATAGATTTTACATATTTTATTGACTTAATTAATGTAGTTATGTTTACTTAATAAAAATGAATTACATTACATACATTGATTTTGTTTATTGTATTCCCCCTTCTTGCCCTAGTTACAGAATCTTACTAGCCTCGACATTATTAAATAACAGCAGAAGTATTGAAAATAATGAACTTTCTGTTCAGCGTTTTAAAAAGTATATAGACTGCGAACAATCATTTTATTTATCTGCGTCAGCGGGGACCGAAACGAACTTGGAACCTTAGGGCGCTACCAAAACAACTACGGTGGAACTAGTGAGAAAAAATATTCTTACTATAATCCATGGAAGCAATTGCTGGTGGAATTAGTGAGAATGATCTAATGGATTGAAGGATCATTTAAATTAAATAAAAAAACTTGGGTGATTTAGGTCTATGGGGATATTTAGTTACTACGGAAGTTTAGCATGGGTGTCATGTAGTGAAATGTAATTATATTTAAACTTTAGTAAAGAAAACTAAACTTAGACCAAATTAAGTAATCTTAATGGCTCATGCATTCTCCATCAATCAGCCCTGAGTGATGGATAGGATGTCGATAAGCACTATGAACCACAACAGTCTTTAGTCCAAAATAGCGTAAATATTTATCACTACGAGTATGATTCCAGCAGATGTAACACGCCCGTCTGAGTAACGAACGACATAAAGCTATTATTTCATCGCGCGTGTGAACATCGCTAATGGAAGCAGTACAAAAATGTGACGCTTTTTCAGCTTTTATGTCTCTGACATCAAAAGCTAATAAATACGTGTAAAAGTCAAATACTTGAGTAATACGGCCGAGATAACGTAGTGGCAACGGCTGTTTCCTGCGGGGTCTGGGTTCGAATCCAATAGACACCACAATTTTTTCAGTCCTGTACGAGTCAGAAATGATTACTTGTTTCGATGAAAGAAAAGATCGTGAGATAACCTACCTCTATATCTCTTGAATTTTTCGAAGTCCACTAATCCGCTCATGGCCAGTGTGAGGCTTAAATCCTTTTTAATGTAAGAGGAATCACGAACTCTGTATTGGCACAGATGTAGTTTGTGATGAAATGTGAATGTTTAAAATGTATTTGGGTTTCGTGAAATTAAATTGGATAATTCAATTAAAGTAAAGACAATAGAGAGTAAAGAAACAAGTGTCTCGCACAAAGATGCCAAATCAATTAGAAAAATCCTATTACAAAACACGAAACGAAGTCGTTTCCAGAGTCAGGGTCTATCTATATTATAGTCAGAAATTGCATTTACGTGTTCGAGTAATCAATTCTTTAGTATATTTTCTTCGCGAAACTCATTTTACTGCGAAGTGTGTTTCCACTCTTGCTGTTTCGTGACACATTTGAAGGCCATTCAAGAATGAGGTGGTCGTAATGTATTGGATTTGAGCCAGGCGTGTGACGTAGCGCGAGTGATCTGAATAGGAACTTCAATTTTTGCGAGCTAGTGGATATTGGTGGTGGATCCATGCGGAGATAAGGGTCGTGAGTCGTCAGCGGGCTGGCGCGACGCCAACCTCCGCCAGTGCGGCACTCCCCGCTCCCCGACGACTAGCATTTAACAACTTATTATATAACATTAGATATAATGTTACTTATGCAATATATAAAGTATGTAAACTATTTACTAGGCTATTAAACTGTCGTACTAATATATTGTATCTTTACTGCGTAAATGTATCGTATTATTAATCTTATGTAATTGAAAAATTAAGTATAGTGTTGTATCTCGGGCTTACAAATGCTACAGAGGCTTCATAATATGAAATCTATATCTATACTTATTATAAAACAAAGTCCCTTCATGTATGTGCCCCTTTTCTCAAAATCTACTGAACGGATTTTTGTACGGTTTTTACTAAATGATACTGCAATACTTTGAGAAGGTTATAGGCAATAGTGAATTACGATTTTATGTCAATTGACTGAAATATAACGATTAATGTTAAAAAAATTCGCATGCTGGGAGCTTTCCACGCGGGCGAAGACGTGGACATAGCTAGTTACTAATAAAAGGTTTGCCGTTGCTGCGCAAGAATTAATTGAAATAAACAAGGCAACAAAATGTTATCTAGATGATAGTGCATTTTGAAAAATGACCCTATAAATACACTAGCATCCTCTACATTAGGAAATCATTTTTGCGGAAAGTAGTATCAATGTACTAATAATACACGTAATTGAAAATCAAACCCAGCTGTTAGTAGTAAAAGTCATTGTTAAACAAGTTTCGCGCTAAATTTTTTATAGAAATTTAATCATCCAATGACTCTTTAAAGGAAAAATGACCGATCTTCGGCGGTCGGTAATTTATTGTTGTGTATTCATTACTAAATAAGGTAATTCGGTTTATACCAACGACTACATTATATCAGTTGCAAATTTTGAACTTAAATAGCGTAATTTAAATGGTTACCAAGTTTTACAAGTAACGCTTTTTGCCAGGCTCTTGGGATTTGGAACTGTCGCACCTTTATCAGTCACGCCACATCAATTCGAGGTCTAACCAATTTGTAACTCCAAATAACATGATGAGCTTCATATAAAAAAGGTAGACTTTTACTGTAATCTTCGACTTTCAAAACTATTTTAAAAGCCGGGTTTTGAAAGAAACGTCTTTATGATTTTTATAAAATACGAAGAAATCTCGAAATATACCGGCGGCTTTAAGATTGTTGTCTTAAGTCCCTGTCTTGTTACCTGATTAAACATCCATTATCATTGGAGTTATTTTGTAACATGGATGGATATATTTGTGTAAAATTTATAGGTATAATTTTACATTTTCCTTTACATAAATTACTCATTAAATTGCGTATTATTATGGAAACTTATACACTGAGAAGTCTTTATCCCGTGACGTAATAATTACGTTACGTTCTATTTATTCATTTGGGTAACTACGTACGTAAATACGAAGCCATGCCACAGCTCGAAAGGTAAAGATATTTTTATAAAAATAAAGGAGAAAAACGTAGCTATAATTCAAGTTATCCTTGGGGAATCGTTTAGTATTACAGACATGAAGTAAAATTAAGTAAAGACACAGGAGGTGTAGGGGGTGTGCGAGGCTAAGCGGGGGTGCGGTTACGGGGCGCCCGGAGTGCCCCCAGTGTCACGGAGGCTGCGGCCGACGATGCCGCCCGCCCTGTACCGCCCTAAGTTTCTTGCAAAACATTGCCACATTATCTAAACGTGTATTTGGATAAACTTAAATTAACACGTATTACTGAGCTCACAATAAGTTGTTTGGACGTTTTTGGAATGTGTGAGTGGCGGTCGCGCATCTCATTTATTGTTATTAATTTAGCAAAGAAGGTTAAGTCGGAATATCCTTTTGAATTTAATGTTACTATAACATGAGCCTTGCCTGTCCACTGCGACAATAGACACTTAACATTTGTACGTGTCCTTACGTAAGTACTATTTATATGTTTTACATGTTAAGAACTTTTTTTTAAGTTTAAAAGGCTTTTTCTATATTGCTTTACCGGTATTTTTTTAAAGGACTTACATTAAAATGATAATAACTAAATTATGTTTTAGATAAACGAAAAAGATGTCACAACGTAACAGAATACTCTGTATTTAAGATACTTATTTGTGTATCGAAATTTTTATTTTATTTTTCTTAATAGACATGTGATAAAGTTTGTAAACAATATTGGCTTTAACGCAGTTGTATATTTTATAAGAAAGCAAAATAATAGGTATTATTATTGGTATTTACATTGAATATTTTACAAAGACTATATGATTATTGGGACATAACACTTGACTATAAAATTAAATTCTCTCATTGTGAAAGAATCAGAATGTGAAATGATCAGTGGGACAATTATGTGTTGTAATGATAATTTAGTTCATTGAAACATAATTATATAGGAAGCGCAGATTTCTCAGAAGTTAAAAAACGCGCTTAGCTCAATAAAAGTAAATTGGCTAAGCAAAGTTTCTTTAAAGAGTATACTTCAAATTGAAGAGGGTCACATCTCGAGGTGAGGACTACCTACAGATTGTCCAATTATAGATGCTTTCAATACGAAGAGGCTATTCCTCACAGCGAGGTTTAAAAGTGTTTCGGGGTCGCATATTGTACCTGCTAAGTTATTTATATTTTGATCATGCGCATTGATACCTATTATTGTTATTTTGTGTCAGATATTTATCGTATCGTCTTATTCGACTAATCTTTTACTGCAGGAACTAGCTTATATAAAGGCACAATGGCGAAAACACGTTTACGTACCGAACTAACAGCTTTTAGACAGCTTTCATACTTGCCAATAGCGGCAGTACTTATTCTTCCATTTCTAAGCGACTGCGCCTGCAAATCGACTACATCATTCAAGGATGGGACACAAGCTCCATTAACTACTCAAATGCCGATAACAGCAGAATTTAACCTCTCGACAGAGTCGAGTGCACAGCCATCAAAATTCACAATACCTACGGCGACTGCATCCGTAGCAACAAAGGAAAGCGTTAAAACAACAAAAGCATATACTGTTACTGAAAGCCCGACGACGGCTAGCAATTTAACGACTGGCGTTTACACGAGCACAAAAGCTTCTGTGAAAAGTGCAAGGAGGCAAAAGTTAAACACAGGCGTTAGTGTGCTCGGGAAAGGCTCACATTCTTCTAGTCGGTTTCAAGAACGTCTGGGGGCTGTAGATTGCGATCTACCCGTACTGCCCCGAGAGTCTCGCTTATGGCGGGGCAATGAAACGCATGAGTTGAATCTGCCAG
Source organism: Perichares adela (assembly GCA_018251795.1). NCBI lineage: Eukaryota > Metazoa > Arthropoda > Insecta > Lepidoptera > Hesperiidae > Perichares > Perichares adela. Next base: position 17,572 of record DWPQ01000277.1, read on the forward strand.
TCACGGTAAGTATTATTATACATATTTTCTCAATGAGTGGATGTGGTTGAGGTACAATACGTTTGAACTATAACTTTGGTTATGCAAAGTAGTGTTAATTTCAGTTTATGATTATATTTCGAAGCATATATTCACTTTCTAATGATGAGTGCTTGGAGGATTTGTTTGACTTGAAACTTACGTCATCCGCCCATCCAAAGTTATGTAGATGTATTTGCTAACTATGCAGGGAACCTTCTGAGGTATTTATGAATCTCTAGGGTATAAAAAGATGCAAAAGAACTCTCTTCCGCTCACTTCGACGTTGTATTGAACAGTTCTGTAATGTTTTCTGTTGCCACAAGTGATGGTAACCATTTTACCATAAGGTCTGTATTTTAGTCAGCCTTTAAGCCGTACCTAAGGGCTTAACAAATGTCGCACAGTGAAATATAATGCCACAGTTACGTATGCGAATGTACATGGCATGAATCTGCGAATCTACATTAATTCAAACGTAAATATACATGTAAAATGTGTACATAATGTTCGCCAAAATATGTTTATTCCCTAGCATAACACAAAGCAATAAGTAATACCTATCCGTAAAGCCAAACGATGCGAAACATCCGCATATTACGGTTCACAACAGATGAATCGATTCCCACGAAACATTGAAGCTTAACAGAAAACTATTGTGGTTCTCCTTTAATGCATAGCTTACAGTACAGACTATTCGAAAGGCGTAATAATAATAGGTGTAATTAATGTTAATTTAAAACATTTAATACTTCAGCTTGTCACTCAAATAATGACGTAGTCTAGACAGGTACGTTACATTTTCTAACCTACCAAGGCGCGTAATGAAATTGTTTCAATTAGCATAAATGTTTTTGCGTACTGTA